>VMRN01000036.1:3798292-3894092 GCA_010277015.1 Poeciliopsis turrubarensis | reverse complement strand
ATCTATCTATCTATCTATCTATCTATCTATCTATCTATCTATCTATCATTGAATGAAAATGTGTCTCCAAACCTTTGGTCTGTATTGTATAAGTCAAATTTTCTCAGATTTTCTTAAATGATCAATGCAAATGATGGTCTGTATAATTTTCAAGTCATGAACTATTACAGTATGAATCAACTTTTACTGAACAAAGCTCCCCATGAGAACAGTATTTATTTCAAAAACAAAAAACTCAAAATGCAGTGTTCCAAATTATTATGCACAGCAGATTTTCTACAAAATTTTATGGATTATAAAGTACTGCGAACGGTCATTCTTTGAATGTGCAGCATTAAGTGGTCACATGTACTAAAATCAAAAGCTATTTCAATCAAAAACATCTTAACAGACCGAGTTACAGGCTAACATAGAACCGTCTTTGATATCACCTGCACAATTCTTGCCTCCGTTGAACTTGTGAGTTTGTGGAAAGTTTCTGCTTGAATTTCTTTGCAGGATGTCAGAAAACCTTCCCAGAGCTGCTGTTTTGATATGAACTGCATTTCACCCTCAGATCTTCTGCTTGAGGAAACTCCAAAGGTTTCCTCAAGAAACTTTGTCAAGAAAAGTTGTCAGGATAGTTGGTGACAACTATCCTGAGGAGGATAGTTGTCACCATCCTCCTCAAAGGAGGATGGTGACCACACCATGAGTTTCTCCCCTTTTATGCCCATAGCAGCCAACACACAGTGGTATTCCTACCAGCATGAGTTGGTGCATTATCATGCATGAAGATGATTTTGATACTGAAAGTATGGCTCTTCTTTTTGAACCATGAAAGAAAGTGATCAGTCAGAAAGTCCATATACTTTGCTGAGGTCACTTTCACACCTTCAGGAACGCTGAAGAGGCCGACCAGATCTCTACACAAGATTTCGTCCCAAAAAAATGACTCCACCACCTCCTTCCTGACATCACAGAAAATATTCATACGCATTTTGTGAAGCGAAAGTTTGACCTTTTATCAGGATTTTATGTGAAACAGCAAAATCCTACAAGTGGGCTGTTGATTTTTATCACACCACATGATTTTGTTGCAAGTCTTTTAGGAGCACGTCTCCACCCTCTTGCGATATCTAGAGACTGAAACTATAATTCATTCAACTAAGATTGCATCTGTAAACATACATTTTCCATCCGTACCACTGATTCTCAGTTTGGATTTTGGCCTGACGAGGTAATTTTGACACACTGACATGTTTCAAAATAAACTATTGTATTACAGTTCTGCCTGTTTGCTCATGGCTGTTTTGTAAACCTCAACCCCAGTCTTAGGTCATTTCCAGGACTGCCTTGCATTTAGCCACATGTCTTCACATCAACCCTTCAACCCTAACTCCTATTTAGGTGTGAGGAAGATTCAAATGTTCGGGGTGTTGCGCTGTTAGTTTTTTTTTTACCCAAATTGTGTTTTGGAAATGGTCTGCAAACTTTAATACTGGTTTCATCTGTTTCATCTTCTGCATGTTCACTGTGTCTTGTACATGCTTTGTGGCGAACTGTATGCTTTATTGGTCTTTTCTCAAACAAAGCTACCTTATTACGCCTTTCCCATGAAGGTCGGATTCAGGTTGTTGTTTGTTTCCTAGCAAACCTGTGAGGCCTTCACACAGAACAGCTGGAGAGATTAAATTAAACGCTATTAGCTAATTAGCTAATTGGGAGGTTGGTTCGACTGGATTCTATTCAGGGGAATCAAAGTTAATGGAGCTGAATATAAATGGACGCCACATTTTAAGACTGTTGTTTGCCAAAACTTTCTTAATGCAACATGGTGATTATACGCCACTTAGTATATCACACGCCGTCCTTGTAAAACATGTTGCAATTGCTTTATGTATGCATAACTAACCCAGGAGGAAACTGGCTTGACGTCCAACTACTAGCAATTGGCATCCATATAAAGGTGCAGGAACCACACTTCTACAAAGTGTTAGTTTTGTTGATCATGTATGATCAATTTAGTTGATCATTTATGCTGATCGACTACTTCCGAGGGCGCATTAATGCTTTCTAGTTTTAAAATCAAGACATTTATTGACACTGAACAGAATTTTGTCGATTTATCAGAACATTTCTGGCATTTTTGCTGTGGTGTGTGTGTGTGTGTGTGTGTGTGTGTGTGTGTTTTATGGCTCTTATTGTTCATGCCAAAGCTTAAAAGCTGTACGTTACGTTTGACTCGGCCTTAGTTGAAGGCTGTTTCCCTTCCCCTGTGTAGCCGTCAGTCATTGCCTACTCGTTCAGTAATCTTTCCCTCTCTGCGCCGTAATTACCCTCTTCCCAAAAATGCCATCAGGAGGGACTATTTCTGCACAACACCACATTGTGATGCGCAAGTGCGGGCCAACAATAATATTGGGTTTAATCTACATATTATTACATGCAAAACGAGCAGCAGAAATTCAAGGGCGCCATTGTTCCTCGCGCTAAGTCTTTCGAGCGTCCAATAATGGGGTGTTTCCTTTGAGAAGCCCAAACCAACAGAGCGTTTGAGCTCTAACACAGACAAAAGACATGAAATCAGACAGACATGGAAAAGAACTGGACTGCAAATAACGTGATAGTCGAAGAACATTAACAGTGTCTCAAGGTTGATCGCTGCTATTTTCTTTTACCGTGGTTAGACAAGCAAAATTTAGACAGCGGATCAGCGAGTTTAATAAAAGCTATCTCTTTCTAGCCCTGATTGCGAAGAAGGGATGCGTGTTTATCTAAAATGTCCACAATTTTGCTCTTCATTCATGTTTTAAGATAAAAAAAAAAGAGTGTTCTTGAAAAACACATTCAGAACTCCACAACTTATTAGGCTATACCTATATGTTTTATGCATGCGGAGCTAATTTCTGATTTGTGAAGCATCAGAACATTTGCCAGTTCTCAAAGACAATCCTGGAAGGCATTGAGATACAGGACAAAGAAAAAAAACAAGAAGCCAAAACTTTCATAATGTCGGAGCGAAACTGCGTCGGTTTCTGCCCGAGCGCCGTAGCTTAGTTCCACTTAGTCAGTCTGAAGCAGCTTTGGTTTGGTCGTGTCTCCCTTCAATGAAGATCTCTGCAGACATGCTGGTCTTAGGTGGCAAATCTATTAGCCCGACAGAAACTGCTGCAGGGTTTTAAAAGACTGAATGTTCACCAAGCAAAGATTTGACCGCGTGCGCTTTTCCAACCCGTTGCTAATATCTCGTCACACATGAAGGAGAGGAAGACGACAGAGGAAGAGGAAACTCAGAGAGGGTGAGAGTGCCATGAGATGCGATTAGCCTGGACCTCATGTTTATGATTTCTGTAATACAGGCGCTTGGTTCCAGACATTCCCTCCATGGAAGGAATGTCTTCCTAACCAGTTCCATGTGAATGGTTTAGGAGGGAACCACAGCCTATGGTCGGGTTGAAGGCTCAGTCTTCCAAACACACATCGGGGGGGGAATGTGTAGAGAATGGAGAACTAGACGCTCGAGAAGTGGGTATAGAAAACATAGCAGAGGAGCGAACCTTACAGTAGAAAAGAAAGTACTAGAACTCAGTTCTGCCTTACAAAGATTTCTACTTTTTATTTTTTAATAAGGCCCCTGGAAATGCCCCCACATTTTGTCGCATTATTACCTTGAATTTTGGTGTGTTATTAGGATTTCATGTGAAAGACCAACACAAAGCAGCACATCGCTGTGAGTGAGAGGAGAAATTTCACACAGCTTTCTGATATTTCTATTAGAAATCCCAAAAGAGAGTTATGTTTGTAGATAGCCTGTATTTACTTGGATACCTCTAAATAAAATGCACCAATATCATCGCTTTATGTAGCCGGATGCGTTCCTGACATAGTAATCATGTATTTATGATGTCAAATTATGTCACTTTTTTTGAGCGAATTTTAAACAAGACGCATAAGTGTAAGAAATTTGCACTTGCTACGCTAAAATGAACTTTTACTTCTACCATCTGCTTGACCACAAAAACACAAACAGCAGAAAAATATTTTTATAGAATTAGAATCTAGGAAGAAATTCAACTAGTTAAAAACATGTAGGATTTTCCTTCCACCACACAGGAATGTTATGTTGGTCTACCACATGAAAATAAAATACACTGAATTTTATGGCTGTGACGTATAGAATAATAATAATAATAATAATAAAAAGTTTAAATACCTTCACAAGGCTCTGTATATGCAAAGGGTCTGATTCAGTTTATATTGTATTTATATTTAACTATTCATGATTTGCTGACATCACAAATCGCACTTCAATTCATAACCATTGTAATAGTCTTTACAACTAAACTGACATGAGCATTGACTTTCACAGATTTCAAGGGAAGACGTGCAATTAATTTTAAATTTCCTTCAAAACATACGCTGACATCTTTTCCAGGACATTGTGACTCAATCTTTATTAGGCTATTAGACAAAAAGAAAGACATATTAGCCACCACCAAGGACATAAATCAATTTTATGTAAAAATTGCCTGTGGCTTTTAGATGACATCATCAGATGTATTTTTTATTATATAGATCTATTAAAACCAAATGGGCTGTGCCTGATTTGCTATATAAATCAAACCTAAAGTTTGTTAAGTACATGTGGGATTTGTTTTTATTTGATCTTTTTTCCTTCCATGACTTTCTATCGTTCACAAATCTGTTGCACTCAGACATTATTTAACATCATAAAGACCCAGAATGCTGTTTGTATTTAAATATGAAGCTAAAATAAATAGCTCCGATCGTAATTGTGACAATCTGGGGTAATTTTGGAAGAATTGCACCATCAAGGAAATCATTATCGCACTTTTATAAAACGGTCGTTTTCCGCAATTCTCATTCAGCCATGAGAAGTTGGCCCCAACCAATATCTCGTCCTCTGCTGCAAGTAGTTTTGCATTCCACAGTTCAGTAGTCAAATGGTGTTGGATGCAAAGTTTGTTTGGGGATTTTTGTGGGTTTTCCGTCGATTTTAACCTGTGAACTTCAAACATGCTATTGCCAGAAACCAATTTAGCATTCAGCGTTTTGCAGAACCAATGTAGTCGTCAGCGTTTTGCAGAAGCAAGAGCCCTTGCAAGCAATTCAGTGACTAGAGGATTAGCTGCAGAGATGCTGATATTGGAGGTTTCTCCTTTTGCTACCGTTTCCTTCATTTTGATATTTGCTCTCTGCGCCTTTGCTGAGCACCCGCAACCGGCCGGAGTGACAACCTTGTCCTGTATCAGCAATCAGCCCAAACAATTATGTTTATTCGTCTCTCACAGGAAAGAAGAGAAACGGTTGCCAATTGCAGCCAGTCAAAGCAGGAAATGTGTGTGAGAAAAGGTAGATGTCCCAAACACATCCAGCCCACCAACATCTCTGCCTCAGTTTTGTAAACAGGCCAGTGCAGAGCAGATGGTCTGTGGCCCATATGGCAGCTGAAACCGTTTCAGTGACGTGGTTGGACCAACAAATCGATGTATGTTTAATATTACTCTGTCAGTCTTTTTGCTACAACTAATATGATTCCCTATTATTGGTTCCTAAAGCAAACAATATTGCAAATGAGTGCATTGGTGATGTAACGATGTGTCTGACTCACGAAACAAAACGATACACAATATTAGTTTTGCAAGACGAGATGAGATTAGTTTGCTGCTGTACGCAGTGAATAACCTAGGCTAAGTTTGACTAGTCCATTTATCGCTGGTTTTGTTTGCTGGGTCCACCACACTGATTCACAACTGATGCAACTGCAAATCAGATGATGATAACATGACTTAATCTTGTCTTGAATTGACAAAGACTTACTTAGCATGCAGGATGCTTGAAACTGACGCTTGAAACTGGTAATGATTATTTCGGTTAATCATTACCTGTCCACCTGGGGGCAAACCCTTACAGCGTCGAAACTTCCCTTGCAGACCGTCAATTGACCCCGCAATGTAATAAATGAAAAATTAAGACATCACAGCAGCAAACTCCATCCTGACAACATTTGCAGAAAGGAACAACGTCTGAAGGAAGATCATGTTTCATGTTGTTCTCAATGACTTGAGTCATATTGCATATGAGGTATTGTTCTGCACTCAAAATCTGATTATTGACAGCAAAATAGATCGTGAGACCATCCTGTCTTGAAATAAAACCCAAACAAGTGTGTCCTGTTTAGCTAAGATACTCATTTGTACCTTGGTTGTGCACTTGTAACCTTTGTGGGTGTTCCCGACTTCAGAGTCTTTGCTTTGGTATTTGTGCAGCACAAATGTCCTTGTTGTTCTGGCATGTCTATCCACGCCATCCAAACGGGGGTGAGGGGGGGGGCAGCTGTCTGTTTCATTTTTACATCTGCACATCTGGTGGCTCTTGAAGAGAAACTGGATAAAAAGCAGGCGAACGCAGAGAGGGCGGGGAAGAGAAAAAGGCAGAAAAACACACAAGCTCCACCGCTTCAAAGCCAAGTTGCCACTTTCCCCCCGTCGGTGCTTGGAGGGTGTTGGTGTTAGCCATGTCCCCCTTGATACAAACCGTGGTTCGTTGGCGCAAGCTTGAGACATGCGTTGACAGGCTGAGTATTTATACTCCTCTTTGACAGCTTGTTTTGTTTAATATACATTCACATTCTTCCATCCCTGCTCCTCCCTAGCTTGTCGGTTTCTCAGGAATAAGTTAGCGTAATGAATTTTGCATGAAAAAACAGTTTCTCCTCACAGGACGCACTTTGGATCAAACAACGCCTCAGTCAGCAGCACTTACAGTAAACGCCGTCTTCTCTCTTTTAAGGAAGGTCAGCTTGTTCATTATTTATTCTCTTAGCTTGACCATGTTTGAATGCAATTTACTTCATAGGGTAATATTTCTACATGCTATTTCTGCACGTTTCTTGACTTTGGATCTCAGTCCTTTAGGCAGTTTCTTGACGTAGGAAATAGAAAAGTTCACCATGCATTTGCTGAATATTTCAACATTGGTTCAGCTAAATGAAAGCAGAGGCTATGGGGAAAACAGTAAGGAATAAAGACAAGAAGAGCACAAAGCAGGATAGAGTAAAGTGGGATACGGAATATAAATTGCAAATACAATTTTCTCTTTTCATGCTTATCCAGACCTGGAAAATGCTTTAATCAAATTCCATACTTTCACCGCGTTCCAGACTACGTAGGAACCTTCGACATGCCTTTCCAAGAACAAGCTTGGAGTTATTCAAACTATTCCTGAGAAATATTGGCCCAAACTCCCTTTCAGAATTTCAAATTTATGAAGCAATGTTCACAGGTTGTGCGAGGCCTGACCTGGCCACTTACTGACTTGGGTTCAGTTCCTCTGTTTCCTTGTGTATTGAAGTCGATGAATGATGGCATCGGTGGAAACAGCTGCTTAGGGAGGAGGTTCCTGTGGGCTCTCAGGTCAGGACACATTCGCACAGCTACACAGGACATCAGGTGAGAGGGGCCACTGCAAAAAAACGAAACCAAAAAAACTTTTAGCCAGAAAGAGATAAAACTAAAATGTCAGTTTTGTCTTAATTTGCTTTAGCCTCAATAGGGAATTTAAGAAAACCTCTTGCAAGTCCAAATGTTGCAGAGCAACCACTCAGTGTAAAAAAAAAAAAGAAAAGAAAAAGAAAGAGATTGTAGTTGCTTGGGAGGTCATAACCTTCATTCTTTTGACATAAAAACACAGCTGCATCTTGAATGTGTGTGTGTGTGTGTGTGTGTGACTAATAGAGTAGTGCGATGACGTATATGGCGTAATCCAGAATATGATTAGCTGAACAACTTTCTGAATTTGTTGTTATTTTATGTAATAGTCACACAATTATGAAGGATTTCTTTAATTGTGTTGTCAGCGAACAAATTAAACAGTTAAATATGGATGAGCTCATGCAAAATGGATTCAGTGTTTTGGTGAACATTTCAAAAATTCTCCATTTTACTTTTTTATAAGTATGTTTTGCCATCAATTAAAAAAAAAAGAACAATTCATGACATTAGTCGCCTTTGTAGTCACCTCCACCACGAGGCCTGCATGATCCAAGTTTATATAACATGTACATTTTCAAAAGCTGATTCCAAAATCACATCTGTTAAAAATACCAAACAAGCAAAAAAAAAAAAAAAAAAACTGTGACTCAGGCTGCATGGAGATGAAGGAAAAAAAAACAATAATGCTCATTTCTAAGAAACAAAGTTTGTGGAGCTCTGACGTTAACCTCAATTTAGATCATGCGTCATCTATGAGGTGACACAAAATCTTGACGAGAAATCTCATTCATACTCCTTTTGGCAAACGGTTTTGCACCCATTGTGAGAAGATAGTGGGCAAGATGGCACATTACCATCAAGCTATATATTTTTGCATTAACGTGTTCATCTGAGCAAAGAATGGTTCATCACTCCGAAAACACTTCATAAAACTTTTTAATGTTCATAAGTATTTATTTGACCTATTAAAGAAATGATTAGAAAAAAAAAAAAAAGCATCCAAATACCTAAAAAAATACATCCGGCCTGAGGCACCAACTGCCTCAAAGTCAATTCCTAACAGAAGAGCAGACTTTGAGGAGCTGACCCATGAGTCTGACAAACACTAGAAGAAAGGGAAAGGCCAACGCTAATTACCGAATGAGCACAGGCAGTGTAACTCTGGTGAAAGTGTGTTTGATTCTGTCAAGATAAAGCCTGCTCCAGTTACAACGCATTAATCAAGCCATAATAAAGCACGCTTTCGACCTGCTTTGGATGTCATCGTGATTAACAATCGCGTCTGGGAATAGAAAAAGAAAAACAAAAAACAAGAAAGAAAAAAAAAAAACCCTCGGAAAATGTCTGTTTCTTTTCCGATTGTTGCAGCTGAATTACTGATATTACACAGCCTGCACCTGCATCAGGGACAGTTCCTTCAGTAAATCCGCGCCGTGATCAATGGTGACAGACCCCGGCGTCATTAGCACACGTTCTGGAACTGTCCAGGCGCCATGAATTGAATAGAAGCATTTTTTTCCTCACAATCTAAAGTTATATCACAAAAATCTCGTCTTGTTTTAAATTAGTGATAATTTCTTAAATAATTTGTATTTACCAAATGCCAGAAAATGCAGGGAGATTATTTTTTGTGTATTTTTTTTCTAATTCAGAAGTTTACATATTTGCTCATCATCAGGGATAATTGACTTTTGAGGAAAAAAAGAAAAACATGTATGTGTCCTTTGTTTGGTGTACGCAAACTTCTGGTTTAGGCTGTTTGTACATATGAAATCACTCACAATATTTGTGATGCAAAATGTACTGAACTGCCTACAGTTGAAGGATTTACATTTCTAGTCGGAGGAAAAGGTAAATATGTTTCATAAAGGAACTGGGCCTCAACAGGTTTCATTCACACAGACTCGTTGGCTCCCTGCGCTGAGGTGTCATTTATTTATTCCCATTCTTGTTGCATAGAAAGAAGCAGATTTTGTTTATCTTTACTTATTTTATTGCAGTCAAAGTCTAGTTGAAGACAACATATTAAAAACATATGGACGTGGTTCAATTTGTGTCATTTATATGAAATCACTGTGTATGAGTTTAATCAAAATTAACTCGAGGCATACGTTTTTATTTCCAGTAGACAAAAAAATCTCGATTCTAAAATCAAACAAAAGAAAAAACAGACATATGTATATAAATCTGCTTAATGGGCTAATATCAGAATTAGATGCTAAAGGTATTAATTTTGAGCTAATAAATTTGCTTAAGAGACAAAACAATTTAAACAATGAAAACAAAGAAATGACAATGAGTTAAACTTTTTGACATGAAAACAGATGCTTAGAGCTTTAACACTTAACTGATTGGATTCTATTTGTGATTCGGGTCCAAATGAAACTCTCAGAACCCTAAAGAACACGTTCTCCAGCTTTCAAGAAATTTTGATGAGAAATGATCTCTTTAAATTGAGATACAGTGACGTAATTATATATATATATACATATATTTTTTAATTCATACAAAATTACTTTTTACTCCTGCCACTTAAGTACTGAATAAACCCTTATGTGCCGCGTATAAAGGTCTCACTTATGTTTCTGTTGAGCTGTTTTGATAGATGGCGGCGGCTGACTCCACTTAATTTGCCCCTTAAAAGGTGGATTTCCAGTCCAGTGTGATGTCTTGGTGAACTCCCTGAAAGATCCACAATCATGTTCTTTGTGTTGTTTACTTTAAAGATGAGGTGATTGCTTCCACGTTGAGTCATCAGCTGAGTCACATGAGCTCCGCTGTAGATGACAGACTGACCTTTCTGCCTGCAACGCAACCGCAGCGGTTCCACGAGCTGCGGTCCATCTGTCAGGGATAGCCCAGGTGTCCGTGAAGAAGTCCACCTGCCCAAGTTGAATCACGTTAAACATACGAGAAAACACACGTCCAGGCACGATGTTATTTCACATGAGCATTTCTTGGTTTTCCATACCTACAGCCAGAGAACCGCGTCATTATGCCACATTTGAAAACCGAATGTTTCATCCATCCTCTCCTGTATTCTTGATTTCTGAGGTCAAGTTGTTAGTTTGCCTATTTTTTTTTTCATTATTTTAGCCATATTTTGATACAAATATAGTTGGGAATCTTGGGGGTTTGAGCTTCTGTTTCAGAGCTTTTAAACTTTTCCTTTATTTGATTCCATAAAAGTGTTTACCATCAGTTCTCAAATGACAGTTTAATTTTTCTAAGGGAGCTATTTCCAAACCACAATGACACTAATGTATAGAAGCCAAATTGACTGTCCACCTTGTTCAATTTCTCCAGCCATGTTGCACGCATCATCAGAGGATTCGTATTCATGACGACATGAAATGGGTCAAACAATCTTACGAAGCAGAACATTATGACCTGAATGAAAGAAATTCCAGAACAAGTCAGTGAATAAGTCACTAAAATCGACTTCTGGAACGGGTTCTGAGCTCACTTGTATGGCTTTGAAACTCAAGTGAACCACATTGACAGCATTTATCCACAAATGGAGACAACTTTGAACAACGCCAGCCGAATGACGGATTTCTCCCTGAACTTGACATAAAGCTCTGCAGGCCTCGTTGGCTCGGTGACGATCAGCAGTCTTCGTCCAAGAGGAAGAAGATTTCAGGGCAAGCATGGCGTCTCGGTGAACATTTTATGCCAAGGTGGTATAAAATAAGCCTATCGACTTTTTGTGTGATTTGTACTAGAGTTTGTAAGAATTTCCTTCATTGCCGTTGCCAAGTGCAGTCAATGCGATGACTACTCTTGGCGAACAACTCAGTGTTATTTTGGCTTCCAATAAAGTTCCAGTGTGCAGGTGCTACAGCTTATAGTTATTATTGTCATGTGATATTTGTGAAGCATTGCTTTGGTGAAACAGATGATTTATCATTTGTAGGAAACAAGGGAAATAACACTAGTAAAATTCTCTTAGTTTCTCCTAATTTAAGTTGCCACTTTGAAGAGGAGTTCTCTATTTTGCCTGCACGTGTTCTTGTATGGGCTTCATTTGTATCCCCACTATATTTAATAAAATACTGAAAACACATCTCTAGCAGTCTCTCTCTCTGACATCCACTTTCATTTTATGATGGGAATCGTGAGATTGCGGCCGTCTCTCCGAAGAGCTCCACAGACGATCTTCGTTGTAGGTTACTGCCTTTATTTTGATTTTCGAATCAACGCATCGAACACATGTATGCTCTGGTATGCCACGTGCCTTCACGTGGCATAAAAAAAAGTCCTGGTGAGCCACCGGGTACAAGCAATTCTTTCGTCCAAGTACGTTTGATTGTCAAGAGACTCAATCAGAAGGAAAGCTGTGATTGTCAAAATGTGATGTTGAGATAAAAACTCTGGATTTCTGAAGAACGTCGGGGGAAATTTGAAACTCTGCACAGCTTTGTACCACGTTGCCAGTCCCTCATATCTGACTGGGGTGGAGTTTTTTGGATGTTCCGAGGAGATATCTAAACTCCAGCAGTTAACTTTATTTATTCTAATCTGATTGCTTGGGTTGAGGGATTGTGTTGCCGCTGGACTGAGGGAAATTGCTCCCATGGCTCCAATTTTTTGAAACGGAAAATGTTTTTGTTTTTTTTTCCCCCCAAAACACTATGACAACACGGATTTCGGCGCTTCTCTGTCTTTCTCTTTGTTTGATAAAGACTGATGTTCTCGTTGCCCAGTCAGAAACGGGTAACTGAGAGGAGTTTTCAATGGAAAAAGGAGCGAGGAAATCGTTGAATAGCTTACAGAGTGACGCGCGTATCGGTCAGGCAGAGAGTTCTGGGTGTGTTGTTTTTACGTGAAAGCATGTCAGTCTCGGTGGCAGGCTGCCAGGTTGAAAGTTAATTTACTGGACAGGGAAATTACATTTGAAAAATGTCTGTCTTGGAGAATAACCTTCAGATAAGCAAAAATATTCAAATGCGGAATAATAAGAGTCGGTTTCACGGATTTATAAGAACCTCAGTAACAATCTCATAAGTTCCTTGTTTCCTATGACTGACCTTTCTGCTTCTGCACATATCCCATGTCCTTGGCTTTGCTATGGTAAAATGGCAAATAAATAGTGCCTAGGAAAGTAGACATAACCCAGGAGTGGCGTCTCTCTTATCTCACGCTAACAGTGAAACCGAGTTAGCGGTTGAAAATGCCAAGAGGAAGCAGGAGCCGGCCCTCCAGGACGAACGCTCGCGCCAGCCGGGCATTCGTTCACCGCCACCAACAGTTTGCTCCAGTTTGTGATGCAGAGAAGCTGAATGTTGCTTCTCCATGTTTGGTGGAGAAGCAGTGGGGTGAAATCATCAATCGAGTCTAAGTATAAAAACCAAACATGTACTGCTTTAACTCCATTTGGTCCTAAGAAGACAAAAAAGAAGGAGGAGTTAAATGAAGGAACCTCCACCACTTTAAATAACTTTGTGATCTCTGCCGTCCCACGTCATGTTGCTGCCACCACCATTTTAAAACCGGAGCCAGTTGGTTCAGCATGACATGCAGTAACAGTTTCCAATTCAATGTAGAGTTTTAAATGGTGGCCAGAAGATTCAGTTTTGATCTGGTCCAACCAGAACAACTTCCTCCACGTTTGCCGACTCCCTAACGAAGCACAACGCGTATGGGATCTTTGTGTGACTTCTTTCTAACTCATTCTTCTGAACTCCACTTCATAACAAATAGGCTTATGACATTATTGCAACTAATTCTCCTTTCACAGGAATTTTGAAATGCGTGTATCTTTATCTTTTTTTTCTTTTCCCTCACAATACCTTTTGCTAGTCTCTCATAAAACCCCAATAAAATACCACAACGTTTGGGTATTAGGACTAATAATACTTTTGGGAAGCAGCGTACGTGCACGTATACATCTTTCTATTTGAGAGATGTCAGCACTGTTGCACTCTGGAAACAATTACCAGTAAATATTCCTCACATTCTTTCATCTCCCCACCAGCTCAGCTGATTAGTGTATCCACTGGTACGCAAGGCTAACCTCAAACATGCACACACACATTCGCATTTTCCCCTGTCTGTCATTTATTACAATACAGTAAGTCCTCGCTCCCCTTTCTTTGCTTGTACTTCCCTCTCACACACAAACACCTGACATTTGACTCCTGCTTGCTTATTATTAACATTTCGGCTCTTTAAGCAAAGACCTCCCAGGACGACAATAACCTGCTGCAAAGAAAGAGGGAGCCATTTTTTGTTGTTGTTGTTGCTGTTAATATAGGACTCTTTTCTTAATGTACAGCACGTAAATAAATTCGAATACGCACATTCGAGACAGTGCGACTCCCCTTTCTCTTCTTCTCCTCCGTTTTCCTCTGTCTGGCCTTTCTCAGCTCCACAGACAGAAGAATTACCCCAGCTGTCCTCTAATCTCATCTGAGAGCATTTTCCCAGGGTGGAAACACTGTCATCCTTTTTTCTCTGCACCGTTCCCGTCTCCTTTCTCTTTTATCAGTGTCAAATGATTACCCGAGAGGAAACCAAAGAGTATGCATCAAGTGCGCCAGGAGGCGCCTCGCCAGAAACCGTCTCTTTCTTCTTTTACCTGCTCTGTCCATTTTCCCAACGTCCTCGGTGCTCGTCGTGTCATGTCCCCTCGCGTCAACCCCAGCCACACTCCACGTCCTTTTGTCAGTCAGTGGCAGAGCACCAAATCCACCACAGAAGAATGTCTTTGTTGAAATGTGCATCAGTCCAACTGGATGACCAATGTTTCATGAAATCATGTTTGAAGTACTTCATTATGTTTTATGTCTTCATTTCTCCTCCTATTGTCTTTTGGAATCCTGCCGGTCAGGCTACGCCTGCGGCGTAAATCTGTATCCACGGTGGTTCCTGTTTAGGGTCAGGATGCAGGAAGGTGGACCACAAAGCTGCTCTGCTGAAATGTCGAGGAACGAGAGCTGCCGTTCTCTGCCTGTCATTGCTTGAACCTTGAACTCCGACCTTTCCTACCAGAAATTTTGACGCTCGTCTGGTCAAAAATAGCTCGAATGAAGAAAAGCGCGTTAAATGTCATGCCTCGCTGACGTATCAGGACGTCTTCCACTTTCCCCCCCACATCAAAATCACAAACCGAATTCTATGCACAAAACCAACATTGGATTTTTTTTTTTTTTCCTGAAAAGTGTAGCATGCATTTGTTTTAGACCCCACTTACTATATTACTGACTAATAAAAACAACAGCAGCTTGTAATACCGTCACATTTTCGAACATAAAGCATCATTAAAATCAAAACAGCAGAATCTTTTGTTGTGTTCTTCTGAAACACAACAACACAACGTCTACATTTAGTTCTGTAGACAAACTAAATGAAAGAAAAACAATCACAATCGAACATTATTGCGTTTGTTTAGCAAATGATTCTCATGCACTTTTTTAAAACTATTTTTTTGGTGGAGAAGTTTAAAACGGTGCTGGGTTGCAAAACAAAGTCCCAAGCTTTGAGCATTTCACAGATCGCTGTTCAGTCTACTGTCTAAAATGGAAAGAGTTTGGCACAACGACCCAAACTGGAAGGACGGGCAACAATCACACAAATAGCAAATAGGACCACAGAAACTCTGGAGAAGCTACGGCGATACGGCTTGTCAGTGGACAAGCGAAAGGCTGCGATGGATAAAGGTTTAATTCAATTTTTCTTAAGCAGGGACAACAAAACCAGTCGATGTTGATAAGAAGATGCTAAGTGGGAAGGAATTTTGGAAGAACAAATCTTAGAGGCTGAAACTTAAGACGGGGAGAGCCACAGTTCTGATTTAAACCTTTGGAAGAGAAATGGAAAATCTACGTACACAATCTACGTGAAGGTTCGCCTCTCCAGATGCGCAAAGCCGCTGGAGACTTTAAAAGACTTGGAACTGTTGTTTACCTGCAGGTATTGACTTCGGAGGATTAACTACGTCTTTGAAAACCACGCCGACTTAGCAATGATCATTTACCTGGTGCTGGTCTATCATGTAAAATTTCAAGAAAATGGATTTGAGTTGACAGAATAGAAAAATATTTCAAGGGGGATACATATATTAGCAAGGCGTACTTAAGGTCTCTGGAAATGACAGAAGACCATAAAATATTGCTAGCAGTAACCGTTTAATGTAACGCCATTAACGCTGTAATTGCCTTAATGTAACAACTCACTGGAATGATGAGGAGGTCAAGTGAAAGCCAACAACCCAATTCTGATCAAACTGACAACCGACCCCACCCGCCCTGCACACTCCAACCATTCAAGTAACCCTCTTAAGGAGCACACACACTCCATGCAACCCCCCCAAACAAACCCGCTCCACCCTGAACACACCACCTCCGAGCAGAACAGACCCCCGTACGTTGAAGCACAGTGGGCCAATGTTCGTCGACAGCGGGTGCGGTGAAGGGTGGAGTGTATCTGTGACGCCAACCTGCCTTTCACAACTTATTTTTGGCCTGTGTTTGTCGAACATCAATGGCAGAGCGGCTCTCCGGGAAGGGTTTTCCAGTCAGTAAACCTGCCCGTGTTTGTGTTTTTTTCTGTTTTTTTTTTTTTTTTCTCTTACTAATGGAATGGAGAGAAGGAGAAAAGCGCAGTGAAGAAGAGAGAGGAGGAAAAAAAATTAAAAAAATCCAAAAACTTATGACAACCAGGTGTTTTTTCCCTTTTCTCAGGAATGTTTCACCTTGTAAAAAGCATGCGAGTGAGAGGCCGGTTTTTTGAACCAACTCTTAGAGAATGGTTTGGGGATTTTTCAAAGGGGTGTGCTCTGACCAAAGGGTATGAGTGAGCATTAATCTGCGTGTTTGTGCGAGAGCATTAGAGCCGAGGTCTTTTTGGGGGAGCCAGAGGGTGAATTCTTCATCGCAACCGTAGCGTAGCCATGACTTGGAGCGGCCGAGGCGTTCCTTCGTGTTTTCCGTGTTGACTCCACCAACCAATTTTTTGCCTCACTGAGCCTGTGTATTTGATAGGGTGTGATCACGCAGAAGCACCCACCTGGCAGCCGAATGAATGGCAGGCCAGACTGCCACACAGGGGTCCTATTGATGACATCACCGCCGGGCTTCTGGTCACTCCACCCTTTGTGTGTTCACAGAGCCGTTCGCTTGCACCACGGACCCTTTCACAGACGTGACGCCTTTGCTGCTTGTTTTTTAAAGGTGATTCAATTTCGTTGGCTCCGTCGCTGAACAAAATAGGTTTTCATAAGAGATTCTGTAGATTTGTGCCAGCACAATGAACAATGGAATGCCTGTGACCTTCGGTCGGTTCAGCGCGGACGTCTGAAAGCGAATGAAAGCCCACTTCGACGCCGCAGAACGGGCCACATGAAATGCTGCAAATGCAAATAAATGCTGTCGTAATGACGCCGCTCAAGCGGCCGATCCCATTAAAGGTAATAGACGTGATCCGAACATGCCCCCCTCATTCCCCCCCCAAAACCTCCCTCCACCGCCTGTAAGAGAAATCGCTTGAAAGTTCTCATGTGAGGAAAAGTTGAGTTCAGCACAAGTTTGGCTCTAACGATCGGCAGATTATACAGTCTGGGGACGTTTATTGCTCTTCCTGAGCAAAACATGAGTGAGAGGAGAGCAGCGAGACTGCCAGCTTTTGATAACTGCCTGGGACGTGTGTGCGGATCGAGGGATATGAGTCGGTGGGTGTTGCTCAGATGACAGAGCCATTTTTAAATCAGTACCGACTGGAACATCTGGATGATTATTAAAACCATGACGATTTTGGACAAAAATGGGGCATTCTGAGTTCCTCAAATGGTTTTGATGACACTTTATGACCTCCCTTTGAAGTCTTTGCATCTGATCTATAACTCAGGGATGTAGATTAGCGTTTCCTCCGTCGCACCCAATCGGAACGTACATAAGATGAAGAAGGCAGATGAAACATTGTTTCATTGTTTACATGTGGTGGGCAAACTAAGATGGCGCAGAACCCTGAACACACCACAGTAAAACATGGTGGTGGCGATGTCATGCTCAGGATTATTTAGTTTTTATATTTTTTTTACAGCAGAGACTGGAAGTTGGTGAGAGTTAATGGAAAGATCGAACTAAATACAAATCTAATCTTCTAGAGGGTACAAAGATTTCGAGTCTAGGGTGAAAGTTCAACTTACAAAAAGACAAATTCCAAATTAAAAATGTTGCACTTGTTAAGATATTTCATGCAATTATCATATTAAAAAATAAAGAAAGCAGGTTGGCAGTTTAGAAAACAGCAAAGTGTTCTTAGCAGGAGCAAGACATAAGTTTACCTAAAAATGTAGCTGTTCATATCCCCACTGGTAAATAATAAAGCTTTTCCCACTTAGTGACAGAATAGAAGTTAGAGTCGCTTTTTGTCCTGAGTTAAACTCATGCTGGAGCAAAAATAATTGAATTATTCTAATAAAAATGACCATGAGATTAAAATCCTGAGTTGCAATAGCTTCACAATTAAAACCGCTCTCCCCAAGTTAAAGCGCATGCATGGCTTTGGTGATACTAGTATAATGTAATATCAACACACAAACTGCAACACGGTTTGTGTTACAAAACAACAAGGCAGATTAACTAATGCCTGACCTGATTTGAAAGTCATGGCATAAGAAGTGCAGTGATTTCTTAGACATGAGTTGAGCAGAATGTGGCCAAAAGACTCTCCTAAATTTCCTTTTTCATGTGTTTTTTTTTTATTTTTTTTATCCCCTTCACATCATCCTATCCCACCCCTCTATTTGCGGCTCCTGACCCACCCAGTCCTGCACACTCCCCTCCTTCCTTTCTGCTTTTACCCACAGACACTTGCTTTTTTGTATGAAAGGGGGTCAACCCGGCGAACAATCCAGTCTGTCTTTTCCCGAAATAAGCCAGTGGGAGAGGGATCGGTGGAGAGTAAGCCAGAGAGATTGGAGCAGAGAGGTGCGCAGCCTCTGGTTATAAGTCTCTGGAGTGGGACCCGACAGCCTTCAGCTCCAAACACACAGCCTTGCTGCTCGCCTGCCTGACCTGACTGACTGACACACTGAGATTCCCTCCACTCCCTCTCCCTCTTCTGTCCTGCTCCTTCCCTCCTACTTTCCACCGTGGAGAGTGAGAGTGCACAGATTGGGAAGGTGCTCCTCAGACCTGCGCCTGGATCGCTCGAAGACAGCACAGAGAGGATTTTTCCCTCGTCCTTCACTTTCATCCTCTCCCTGGGTTTTGCCGTCTCTTCCAAGCACGTGGTTGGATTTTGTTTTTAGATTTTTCTCTCCAGACTCAGAAAAAGAACAACAACAACAAAAAAACCCCCCCAAAAAAAACAACAAAAGTTTGAAAATAGAGTTTGCTTCAACTGCAGCAGCAGAGAATATCCAATTTTTTGAGTTTTATTTATTTTATTTTGTGGTTGTTTTTCATCCTTTTTGCCTATTCGACTCTCTGCACTTGCAGCAGCACTGGACCAGTTCAGAGTGCCAGCTCTTTCCCCCACAGGACGCCTCTCCTTATTTTTGGCTGCATGTTCACTGACTATCTGATACCGCCACATCTCATGGGAGACACGCGTGGCTGAACCAAGGAGGGCGGCCGGCAGAAGAGAGAGACCCACCTGAGGAGCACACCTACAGCTGCCCCGACCCACCTGCCCTACAAACCCCCTCCAACCTCCCCACCCCCTCCAGCCCGACAGAGGGTGAGGTAAGCGCTACCTGTGCTCACATTTCCTCTGGCTCCGCTTGCATCCTCACGTCCTGTCATCATTCCATTTTATCACATGTGGCTGAGGTGAGCTGGGCCAAGAGAAACAGAAGGAGAGAGCAGGAAAGGGGGAAAAAATTTATAAAAAACAGATTCAGCATCTCAGTCATAAGACCTGAGTAAATCTCCTCACCCCTAAGCTAGTGCACAAAACTCGAAGATTAAAAAGACCATGGCTGGAGTTTGATCACCAAACCTCTCCTTGACAACCTTCGTTTGAATGTGTATACATATATGTATATATATATATATACATATATGGCTTACTTAGATGGTCTTCCTTCATCCCACATGTTTTGTGGGTGTCAATAATAATGATGTGAAGCAGGCGTGGCATGTCTAAGAACAGTGAGGTAGCAGGTTATGTTTACGAACAGACGCAATGCAAATGCTCTTCAGTAGAATGAAGCTCACACAAACATGTAACTGATATATATTTCCATGATCCCAGAATTAATAACTGCGCTCATTTGCTTCCCTCCTTTCTCTTCTCCTCTCATTTCTCCTCCACTGTTGCTTAATTCCATCCATTGTGACGCCTCTGGCATGCGATGCTGCATTCTTTCGGTAACAACATCCCTTCACCAAAAACTCAGAGAGGACAGATAGTTGTGACTCCAAGTCTTTGGGTGTCCCATATGGAGCACAAAAAGTCTCTGAGAGGAAGAAAGGAGGAAAAAAAAATACAAAATGAAAAGAGGAGCAAAACACAGCGTTGCCAAAGAACTCCTGTTACGATGACGGTCACTGCGCCAACTTGTAGGTCACTGCATCGGGAAGCGTTCTAAGGAAAAGCCTGTTGACCACGACTTTTAACATCCACAAACAGCTGGCGCCATTTCTCTGTTTTCTGTCGTGTGTGGAAGGAAACTGACTGCAGGTATAGAAGTGAGTCAGACTAGTGGACACAGAATACACACACCAAACTCAAAGAATGTCATGGTTCACAGGGTATGACAGGACAGATGTGCCAAACTCTCTTTGCCTCGACTGAACTAATTCCACTTTAATGAATACTACTTTGTGCAATGTGTTGTAATGGTTGCTGTAGTTTTTTTTTTTTTTTCTTTCCTTTTCTTTCAAAAGACGAGCACGTGGGCGATGCCAGCCTCGTCTGCTGTTGATAAAGCTTCCCTTTGCTCCTGGCTTTCAGTGATTCACAGTCCCCACCGGGTGGAAGATGGCCAGCCGTGGTTCTGACCGGAGGCTGAGAGCAGCTCAAGTGTGCGCTCGTGCAAGCGATTTCTCTCTAAAACCGCATACGCCGGGATCCAACCTGCTGCCGATTCGGGCCTCTTGTGCAAAGTACCAAAGCGCGACCGAGCGAACACAAACAACAGTCATGCTGAATATTGTCGAGGGCACACTTGGTGTACTTTAGCTATTCTGCAGTGCAGACAATTGCATGAGTTTAACTGTCACTTTAAAAACTTTTGTTTGTTGTTTTTTAACAGAGTAACACAGCCCCACTCTGTTTTTCTCCCTCTCTATCTGGTTGTCCGAATGTCTGTAGAAGGGATATCTTTGGTTTCAGCTGTCTCTGGACTGATGACCTTTCAAGCTCATCCTCTCTGGCTCGTAAAAACACCCCGCAGTTTGTGACCACAAGGGGGCGGTGTAGCTTCCAGCTTCCCACCAAACGCTCACTCAAAACACATGGCGTTGTGTACAAAAGGAGGATTCATGCTGAGCCGGTGTATATATTTAAGGTCGCGTCCTTCCGAACTCACATTCTGTGAGCGCAGCAGCCACACTGCTGTCCTGAGTCTGTTTGAAGGACGCAAGTTTGCTGTTCAGTGTTTTATTTCCTTTCTTGCTCCCTTTACGGTTTTTCTTTTTCTTTTCTTTTTTTTTTTTTTTTTTTTTTTTTGCGCTCTGCTGAGATTCATAATGCTTTTCCCTGTGCGTTTCTGCTCGAGACTCGGCCATTACATGTGCCTCCGCTACTTTCAGCGTTAACAGGAAATGAAGGAGAATGCCAGTCATTCTGTAGCAGAAGCAAACGCCCTCCCAGCCCTTTACTGTGCTGGAATCCAAAACACCTCCTGAACGCGAGAACACACACAAAGAGGCGGACGCACACACTTCTCTTATCGGAGTCTTTTGTTCCGTTGTGCCTCTCGGGGCAGGGAAAGTGAAAACGGGCGACTGCTATCGTTTAAAATCAGGCTTTGAGAGTGTTTTTTATTAAGTACATTGCTCCCCCCCCCTCCCCTGCTCAGCTAGAATCTGTAATTTCAACCCCAAATGTTCAATGAGTCTTCAGCGCACATTAGAAGGAATGCTAACCAGTTCTGGTGAAACACTGAGTGAGGAACTGCAGCGAAGGGTGGTGGGAACCGAATACAGGTTCTGGTCTTAATCAAGGCTTGGACCAAATCGTTCAAGACTAATAGGCTGGATTTGTTTTTCAAACTAAAAAGGGGAGCGAGGAAGAAAAGACAGACTCAGTAAAATCTATAAACACTTTTTTTTTTTTTATGTTTTGTTCAGTGCAGATGCTTAAAGGTTTGCACTTTTGCTTCATTTGCTCTGTTTATTCAGTTTAAGCTTGTTTTTACTCAGCCGGTAGCCCTCTTGGCCTGGACAGCTAGATGACATGTGGAAATTGGTCTGCATTGAGCCGATATGGCGAAACGACACAAATATCTTCCCCTTCAAAGCGGACGGGGCGGCTTCTTGCTAGAGAGACTGTTTTTGACTCTGTGTGAGCCAAAGGACAAGCACATGGACAAAAGGGGGAATTGAAAAGTAGAGTCTAATCATCTTTCAAGTGGAAGCTTCGCTTATTGTTTTGTGATTTATTTGCCTGCTATTCCGTGTCTTCGTTTATCAATATCCCTCTCATGGTTTCAGCCTCTCATAACTGTCTGGAGCAGAGGAAGTTTTTCCACTGGGCTGGCAGCAGCAGGAGGATGGAGAGAGAGAGACAGAGAGCGAACAGTAGGGAGGCTTGGCAGACACCCCTTGTTATTTTTCCTCCGCCTCCCATTGACTCTGTCAGCGCTCGGTTCGGTCTTAGACGGGGCCGCGAGAGCAGAATGGGTTGAGAACAGCATCTATCAGTCAGGACTTATCACAGGAACTCTGGGAGAACAAAAACTGTGGTCAAGGTAGAAGTTGTCAACGCCACATCGCCACGATTTCCTAATCTTTTTGGCCTTGTTACGATTGTCGAAGCAAATTTGTTTCCCAAGGGCCAGATGCTGATTGGCATCACTGAAATGCAGACAAGGAACAGAATGCATTAAAAAGCAAGAGAGTTTAAATTCCTTCAATGTTTATTTTTTTTTCTTCTTCTTTCTTTTTGGAACAGCATCTTGCGTTTCCAAAGGGATCCCAGCACAAACAAAAAGAACCGCTCTGCTGTTCAAACAGAACCACTGTTCTCAGTTAATGGACTGCGATACCTACATTTTACTGCTCAGTCCTCGTTTTCTTTGGTTTTCTCTCGTGCTGATTGGATGCTGTTGCCCTTGACATTTCTGACATCTGTGGCGGCACTTCCGCCATGCAGGAGTTGAGCCCATGAAATGAGGGGAATCGACAACGCAAGCTAAAAGAGACAAAGCAGAAACTGGTCATGTGTGCATATAGACAATTATTTTGTCAAGACATGTCTTATTAGACATTGTGAAGGAGTTGTCCTTAGTTTTTCATCTGAATAATAGAAACAAATAATTTTACCCTTACTATTTCCCTTTGCATGTTATAAGTCATACTTTTAAATCCTCTCTGAAAAGCCTTAATGTTAGACATTAGTCACTTTAATCCATTTGTTTGGGTTCACAACCCTACCTTATATGATTTGTGAACCTCAAAACTCTTAACCCTTTCCATATTTAATGAGCCTAGAACTGGATTAGTCCATATTTGATCGAAGGCTAGATTAGCAGAGCGCTCGGCCTGGTTGTGTGTTATTGCCCAGGCCGTTTCAGAGCTCATTGAAAGTGTGCTGTGCTGGTCGGTAATGGCAGTAAAAGCACGGGTGTCTTATAAGCATTCGGTGCATGTGGGGAGGGTTAGTGTACCCCTCCTGTTTTTTCACTATGCTACCTCATTGCCCGTCTGTTCACTGTCTGGCAAGGGTTTTGTTTGGGGCTTTCAAAAGCAGGACACAGGGGCCAACTCTTTACGGGATCAACTGCTCAGTATAAAACTCCCATTATCCCTCTTTTCATCATGTTACAGACAACCCTCCAAAGTCAAGTATTTATTTTTCTTATTTCACTTTTGATCCACTGTGGATATATATCTCCCTGATGGGTCAAGAGCGAATAAGAGGTTGGGAACAGGCCGTCTGAGACTGTTAGAAAAGCTCAAGGCTCTGTTATTGTTCAGTCTGAGCTTGAATAAGACGTGTGCGTAGGTGTTTGTCAAAAAAAAAAAAAAAGATAAATAAAATAAAATAAAACGAGAAAACGAGACCAGGGTTATTGTGGCGTTAAGATCCCCTTGGATCGGGGTCGTAAAAAGTTTTTTATTTCACAGAGACAGACTCTCTGGAGTAGGAAATGGATGCTTTGCAAGTGACACGTGCGTCATGTGACCGCACGTGGAGGAATTCCCCCCACTCTCCGGTAGAAGGCAACAGCTTCAGAAAAATATGTGATCAATCAACAAGGCTTATGTCCAAAAGTGTACTTGTGCCTTTTATTTCATTCAACAATTTCCCGTGCCAGACCCACTTAAATGCGGTAGCTTCTTAATCTACAAATAATACTCAAGGTGGCTGCCTGCGTTGTTCTCCGCCGGAGCAGAAAATTCCAAACACCTTGCTTCATTGGGGTTTTCTGTTTTTTAGGACGGGGACATTTTTTATTTCCTCTCCATCGTCCACAGCTGACTGGCAGCTTGAAACGCACAGAAGAAGAGGGGAATCTTACTTTCTACACCATAATACTACTCGAGAGAGCAGAATTGGGACAACTAAGAGCTTGTTAACGTTGTTGCAAACCTTGGAACTAAAATATGGCTTGCATGTATAAATACCAGACATGAAGATAGTTTAATATCCGAAAGACAAGCGCAGACGTGATGAACTTCCTCCTGACTAGCTGCACTGTGCCAGTCTGACTGGTTAACCCTGAATACAGGTTGATTTCTTAACCTGTAGCAATAAATTACAAGTCAGTTGTGAATTCTGCGGCACTTCTGAGAAGCTTGATAACAAACCATCTGGATGACAAACCATCCGGCTTCCCAGATTTCAGTATTTTTTTCGACTGCGGTTGCAATTCAAAACGTGCGCAAAGCCGTTTCCCCGTAAAAAACCCCCAAAGGTCGTGGGTTGTTGCTTCAAGGAAAACATTGATGTGTGAAGGCAGATCTAAACACAGAATTAATGATCCTGTGGTTTGTTGCATGGGAAAGCAAAACAAAGAGTAAGCAAACCGGTGGAAAAGTGGCCCTTCAGAGACATGTGGAGCACAGAAAGTTGGCATTGTTTGGCACACATTTTTCTGATGTCTGAAATTCCATAAATGATTGTCATTGCACACGGTGTTTTCAAAATAATGCACGTCTTGTCTTATTTAGATATACGTCTTTTGTTTGTAAGACCTTCAGCCCGCAGGTTTGAGATAGTTTTTCACACACACTGTTGGAGTTTGGGGAAATTGAATTCAAACACACCATATTTGTGACCTCCATTAGCTTTCAGGACCGAGAAGTGCAGGGTATCTGAAGTGGTGGATAGTTTGGTGAACAGTACGGAGCACTGGGGTCACTTTTACAGCCTGTTGAATGCTTGATTGTTCCAGGTACTGGTTGGACTCCACCAAGGTTACCCCCTTCTTCACCAAGCCTCTTTGTTGTGTTTATAATCAGGAGCACATATCATCACGATAGAAAACAAGGGAGTTTGGGTCAGAACCGCAGCACCCACAATTGGCTTTGTGCAGATGACGTGGTTCCGTTGGCATCTTTAAGTCATGAATCTGAACAGCGCTGGCAGAGTTCCTAGTGGTTTTCCAGACCCCTCCTACTCATGGAAACCCTGGGACAGCTCATACAAACCCGTTGTTCATGCCCAGGAATGCCTTGGAATCCCACAGGTGGAGTTAAAGAGAGCTGCTGGAAAGGAAGGCATCCAGAGTCCCTTCCTAGACATGTCGCTGCCATCCTACCTAAACTCTGAAGTAGAAGAAAATAGACAAACTGCAGGGAAAGACCCCCAGCCGGTGCAGTTTTGTTCATTTTTCCATCGTTGCCCCGTACTAAGCACCTCATTAAGAAATAACAAACTCCCCAAAGGGTATTTAATTTGATCAATTGAGTGTGACAAAGACTTGGGTACAGTGAACTGATCAATTGAAAAGCAACCAAAACATTGGTTTTCAGAATTCTGTTCATCTCATTACAGCCGAATGCCTTTTCTCCCAGACTTTATGTTTGGATGTTGTGGCTCAGAAACTAAATCTGTTCTCTGCAGACCATGAGCCGATTGACCAACTTGTATTTCATACCGCAGTGCTCAAAGGCATTAATGAAAGTACAGCACAGCCATTCCTTCAGGGCTTTTGTCCTAATCATTTCCTGTAATCACCAGCGTAGTGAGGCGATAAAATGGAAAAGCAACTTATTTCAGCTCGTTTGAGGTAATTCTTTTTGAGCCTTGCTCTAGGGACTGTGCTGTTGACTAAACCTCGGTCTGTAAGTCTGTGTGCATGCGTGCGTCTCCATAGTTACAAATGAAGTCCCCTCGTTTCGGTTTATCCCTGCTATAGAGGCAATATGTCGCAGGGTTAGACGGCAAACATGATGCAGTTCGGCTGCTTAAAAAAGCAGCTGAAAATGAATTGGTTTCTCAGATAGTCCCATGAGGGGTTTTACCGTTCTGCTTCAAGAAAACAACGCGCTAAGCAGAGTTTCAAAGGAATTTTCTTTAAATGTCGTAAAGGGAAAGACCAGAAATTGTGGCATTAAAAATGAACTTAAATTTCTCGGTGAATGCAAAGTCGTGTTACAGAAGTACGGTAGTCAAGTGACAGGCAAGTTACAAATTGCTGTGAAAAGGCATAAAACTGTTGCGAACCTTCCTTAAAGTGCCAGACATGCTAGAGTTACTCCAGGAGTGTATCGACAACTCATCTAGCAGGTCCCAAACCAGCATCCCTAAAACATCTAAAGCTCTGCACACCTCACGTGTCTGATCATGTTTCAACATTAAGCTTTAAGGCGAAAACAGCGACTGTCTTAGGGGAACACACAGGCATCACATGTGCTTAAAGCATCTTGATAGTATTGTATTACAGCCAAATGTTGTAGTATGATGACCTGGAGCTGCTTAGTTGCTTTTGGACATCTGTGACTTGCCGTAAGTGAAAGACTCATTGATTTTGCGCTATGTCATAAAAAATGAGAACATTATTTATTTATTTTTATTTTTTTTTTAAGTGAATGTGAATTTCCACCCATCAGCTCATGACCTGAGACTTAAACGTTATTCAGCAGAACAACATTCTGGCTCTGAATGGCTAGGAGGAAAAAGACGGTTTTGGTCTGAAGGTAAAATTTGATTACGATACTGTGGCATGACCTTAAACAGGCCAGCCCATGATATTTTGAAAACAATCCAAGCTAAATTCTAGAGCAGGCCAAAATTGTTCCACAGAAATGAAAAATGCAGAATTGCCAGTAACTGCAAATGCTTGATGGCAGAAAAAGTACTAGGTTTAGGGGGAAATTACTTTTTCACATACGGCCAGGGCGGTTTGGCTGGTTTTGTCCACAGATAGATGAAATCGTCAGATGAAACCTGGAATTTCTGTTTACTCAGGTCATGCTTGCTAAGTGACCTGAAACAAATAATCGTGACAGACGAGCAAAAACAACAACAACAACAAAAAGATCTGTAAGAGAGGCAATACTTTTTCCACAGTGTGCGAATGCGTGTATGAAGGGGTGACTGAATGTTTCGTAAAGTGCGATATAAGTACAGGCCATTTACCATACTTTATTTCTTCAAATCAACTATATTTAGCAATTGGGTAATTTATTGGTGCAAAGATGTAACATTTGAATTCACTTGGAAGGGATTGGTTGTAATAAAACAGAAGCTAATCTGAAAATGCGTTAGCATTTTCATTCGGCAACGATCCCATGAAACGAGTCCAAAGACGTGCATGAGCCCAATGAAATACGCGATTTCCGGTAGACGATGTATTTCAGAGGGTGAACACAAAAACCTCACCTCAAGCTGATAATAACCATGCATGTCTGTGACTGTTTGAAAACTGAGAGAGAGCTGCAGAAATACAGCCACCTCTGGAGGATGTTCTCCGGCCAACCAACATAATCCTTAATTACAGAGGGCTTTGAATCAATTACCACTCACTTTTATGTGGTTTGCAGATGGCAATGCTCCTTCTTGCTCACCACACGCTTTTCTTGCTCCTTTGTCTGCAAAAACAGCAAAAAAAAAAAAAAAAAACTAAGTGCAGTGTTGCCTCATTGATAATTTGAACCAGAAAAATGGTCATTTCCTAACAATAGGGCTGGACTGTTTCACCAAGACAAACCCAAAACCAGTCCCAGCTTCGCAAATTTTTAGCTGGACCGCGCCCAACGCGGGGCAGGAACCGCGCATACCCTGGTCTTCCTAACATGTGGTGAGAGTGTGATAGAGGTATGGAAAACATGAGCACCGGGGGATAGAAAGGAGGGCTGACGATGGATAGAAAGTAGAACCTGATGAAATTAGGATTTGGAACGGGGACGAAGTGATAGCAGAAAGCAGACGAGGATGAGTGAAAGAGCAGGAATGATGTGAATCAGATGGACGCGTAAATGAGAGGGGGGGAAAAAAAAAAGAAAAAATCACTGCCACTTAATTCGAAACCATGTGGCGTCTTTGTAGTTTAAGCCAAAGTCAACAGAAAATTTCATTGGGGGGGGGGCATGTGTTTGTTTAGACGCTGAGTATTTGTCATGCATTTGCCACAGACTCGTTGCTCATCACCCAGGTGACATATTAGTCGAGCCACGCGGAAGGGTCAGTAAGGCCCCTGAAATCCTGCAAGAGGATAAACGTTCAATGCCGAGTTAAAAGTTAAAACCTTTCTTTAAGTGTCAGGTGCTAACTCATTTTGTCGCACAATGAAGGATTCATCCAATCTGCTGTTGTCAACGTTGTTTCCAGAAGATTAGGCTTCAGATACGTTATTTTCAGACTAGAAGGTAAGCAGAATGGATGACAAGGAGCAAGACGAGGATGAGGATGCACCGATGTCTGCCAGATTGCTGCATTGAGAGGATGTGTTTTGAATACTATGTCCCTGTCTTGTGACCGCCTCCTGATTTAAACCTCATGCTTGAAGGAGAGAAAGCAGGAGTAGAACGCAGGAGTAGAACGTTCTGAGGCCCCTCAGCAGCATTGAGAAATCTTTACATTTTCTCGTTCTTCAGAACTTCTACCCCCACCTGGCACTTTGAAGGTATTTAGTTTTTCAAGCCTTCTGTTTTTTACAACCTGTGGCTGCTGGAGGTTCACTCTCATCCCTTTTATCGACATCAAATCCAGCTGCTGTTTTTGTAAAAGAAGCAGAAAAGAAAAAAAAAAAAACATAAAGCAATAAAGGCTGATAAATGTATGTAGCGAATAAACTGGCAACGTGGACAAGCTTGAGTTGTTTACAAAGGCTTTAAAAGTGTTGGTTTTGCAATCCGATAACTTGAATTTGACTTAATTTTTATGGAGGCCCAGAATTTACAAGTCATGCATTGGCTGTGGGGGTTGGCCTTCTGCATTTCTGCTACTGATGTAGTTTCTTTTTACGTCAGGAATGGAAGAGTCTGGAAGTCCATGTCACCTAGGTTGCAATCTGTAATCTTGCCACAAGATGTCACTAATGTGCACAACTCAATAGCCTATTTAACAAAACACTTCAGGAGCAGAGTTGAAGAGAGACACCTTCTGGATGCGTCAATGTGATTTCTGGATGAAATCACGTTGAGACATCCATTTTGGAGACCATATTGGTAAGACATGAGATTAGAAGCGGAATCCAGATCCGATTATAGCCCATAGTTAGTTGATTTACTCGCACACAAATGTTAGTTTGGGGAGACACCAAAAGCAGCCCCTACTGTGATTTTTGCTTCTGTATTGGAACTACTTAAGGTTTTCATTTGGTACATATTAAAGCAACAAAACACTATCCATCAAATCCTTGAAACCCTTTTTCAACTGGCTTGCAGATAAGAAGAACATAAAAGTTGCAAACCTTACTTGAGTGCACAGATGTTTTCTGTTTGCAGCACATAAAAACCAGCATCTGTAAATTAAAGAAATTTGCTAAATATTAGAAGCACTTGGAAAACCCGAGATCTGTGTGCTTGTTACTTTTCTGACAGAGGATCAGTCACGACATTTCTTCTAAAGGGATGCCGAGTGGAAAAATCCAGGTGTGACAAAGTAAAAATCCACAGACTAGTTTTTTTCTGAGGTGGTACCAGGTCCAAACTCTCTTGCCAAATGTAGGAAGAGTTCATATTTCCTAATGAGGCTTACCAAAGCCAGGGATGTATGTAAGTGTGTCTTACTAAAAAAAAAAAACAAACAAAAAAAAACATCTCTCTGGCATCTTTCTCTGTTTCCCCTCTTCATCACAAATGTTTATTTGTCTTTTTCTTCCTTCTCCCATAATCATATGGGTGGTTTTAGATCACAACTCGGGTATTGCTTTTACTCTAATACCAGATCCGTACTTAAAGGAAATCTCTTCGTTGATGTGTATGCATGATGCTTGTGCCTTTTTGTTCCTAACAGCGTCTGTTTGTGTCCCTTTTGGGCGACTCCACTTCCTAGCAGTTTGAGTCGCGTCTCTTCTGATTGCCTGTTTCTGATTCACGACTAAATATCCTTACCAAAGAGACAGGGCGCCTCCTATCCTTTAATACTGGAACAACCTTCTGCTTATCTGCTTCATTTGGAAATGTACACATATTTTAATGCGTTAACTCTACAGATGACCCTGGTGCAGAGGACTCTGTCCTCGACATGGTCATTATGGGTTCGAGTCCCAGCCACTTCTTGGTTTTATTCTATTTTTCATGGCGAACACAGAAGGAAAGTTCATTATATGCACTAAATAAGTACTTCATAAGATTAAAAAGATAAGTAGAGCTGTGCTGAGTCCTTTGGGCTAAATTTATATGGGGTGAAGAAGCAGATGAGCTTGAGGCTTTGAGCTACATGCGGGTCTTTGTGGAGCCAGTCACACCATGGAACAGAATACTGATATATTATAGTAGCAATAAGATAAGCCACCTGCACTGAAGGGTGGGAGGCGACTTTTCTCCTATAGAGGAGACTTCCTGACTCAAACTGCCAGGAAGTGAAGTTGCCCAATAGGGGCAAACACAGACTCGGTTTGCGCCTAAACAAAAAGTCACAAACGACGCATATTTTCCATTCCTGGATTTCCATTTTTTTTAAATCTAGCTGAGCACACAGTCAGATTTTTCTCATTTTTTATCTCCTGCAGACCAGCTTTCAGTAGATGGTATTCTTGCAAGCTGCCCACACAAACAGTTACGGTCTTTTGGAATTTCGGGAAATTCTCAAAATGTATATTTGTATAACACTTATATAAACATATATACAGTTTTTCCTCATTTTCCCCATGCATCAAGATTTGGCATGAAAAGTACCTCCAGTTTGGTCAGATTTATCAATCTGTTGGTCATATCCATTTATAAGAGGCAGAGCACACCATGGAGAGGTCACAGGTCAATCACAGGGCGACACAGAAGCACCACAATAGAAAACCAGGAATAGAAAACACACACACTCACTCCTAAGAGCAATGTAGAGAGACCAACTAAAAGAAAACACTTTTATTGGATGAAGTGGAAGAACTTAGAGAGAACCCATTCATGGTTGGGGAGAACTTGTAATCTCCATGCAGAATGACTAAGCAAGCACCTTCTTTCTGAAAGGCAACAGTGTCAACTATTGTACCAAAATGCAGCCCAAATAAATTGTAAACACAGGATATTTTTTGTTTTAATGAAGCATTTGACCCAGTATCCAGGGTGGGATTATTAAAAAACCTATTTTTTTGCGATTTCTGTGAGAAAGAACTGAATGAAGTCATTGTGGGTTTTCTCTAACCCAGATAACAAAAATGCACGTAGCGGAATTAGCCGAGCAGGGATTTTGCTGGAGTCAAGATAAGATTTCAAAACCCTAGAACAATTGCTATGAAGCATGGTGGTGCCAACATTATGCTGAGGGTTATGCTAACAGCACCGCCGCATTGCATCAGGCATGTGAAACAACAAAGATGTCAAGTGGACGACTGGTTCGATATTGCTCGACTTCAGCTCACCAGATCTACATATTGCATATCAGCTAGATATATAGATATCGAGCTGACGCGAGTCTCACACCAGGCTGTGCTGGTTTAGTTTCTCATTGGTCCAGAACCTGACGTTCCTGAGTGTTTAGGAAGAAGGCAACCGGAGTTTTTGTCTTATTTATGGGAGACATTCTTTCAAGCCTTTTGGCTTGCGTCTGGAACTGTGTGTTCCATAAAGAACAAGGATCCTAAATAAGCCAGGGGGCTTGTTTGTCCAAGGATGCTAAACGTTTCTGCGAAGGGGGCTGCCTTTTCATAAGCTATAATAAGGACACACCAGTTTGGCATATTTGTCTTAAAGCAGGATAAAGTCAACATTCCAACCACCACTGAGAGGATGATTTGTTTTTTTTTTCCATTTGCTTATTGATGTTGCCTTTAGCAGAATAAACACTTTATCAGCTGTCATAGTGATCTCGCAAAGTTTGTATTTGACCCACAGTTAGTCATGTTGCTAACCTCATAGGCAGATTTACTGTTTACGTTGCTTGCAAAAAGAGCTACTGTGCTACATAACAGAGGACCAGAGCTCCACCAGGCAGAAGCTTGAGGCTAGATCCTTTTTTTTTTTCTTTTCTCCTCACTACGGCTTTCCATGTTGATCACTGGTGCATGTCGGACCATTGGGAGAACAACGCATGGGAATGTACTCGGCAGAGTCCACATCGATTAATCTGCTAATCTACTCCATGTGACCCTCCTCCTGCTTGCCTTCACCCCTACGTATTACACAGCTCAAAATACGATTATTGTAATGCTGCCGAGGTCCTGAAATTGGCCAAATATTTCCCAGGCCAGTGAGACACAACAGCACGCTCCAAGTCTCTGCTTGTCTGCTTATTTAGTTCAGCTTGGCACATCCGAATGTTGCGTTTTGCTAAGTTCGTCTAACATTTTTGGTAGGTCATGGCTCGGTTGTCTTTTTGGCAGCACGGTGATCCTTGTCCATCATCTGCGAAATACATAAAAGTGCATTTTCCCAGCGCTGAGACTCAAACTTTACCCCTTCAAGCATTCTGAAGGGAAAGTGCAAAGGCCCGACTCCTGCCTCGTCTGCAACCTCGGACGCATCTCATCCTTTGTGATGCCCGCAACTGTTCTGCGTTTCTCCAGCGGCGCATCGCTTGCTCCACAAAGCGGATCTGGAATGTGCCCTAAGAGTGGAGTCCACTCAGTAAAACAAAGTGATTCTGGTAGTACAGAAAGGCAGCACAGACAGGGAATACAATTGATTGGGTTGTTTGTCAACTGATGGCATCGAAAGATATTGAAATGGAAACTGCCTGGACTGCTGTGATAAGAGTATTAGTGCTAAAACACTTGTTCTCTTGACTTATGATCATTTGGGAAATCAAATTCTGCATCCAGATGGTAAAGTTTTTTGTCTCCGCTATCAGTCTAGACTCCATTTATTTACACATCTGTGCTTGCCCGATAAGCAAATTGTTGCCATTACCTTACGGGTGCGAGAGGCCAGTTGTGTTTTTTTTTCCTCTGCAGAGTAGATAAATAAGCAGTGAGAGGGAGAAAGAAAGTAAGAAAGAAAGAAGGAAAGGAAGAAAGAACTAGAATTCACCAGCAAAAAAATGAGTGCAACCACTGTGGGAGATGTGGTGAACATCAAGAAGGGGGGGGGGGGGGTGGTAGGGGGGGGGGGGGGCTGAGGAGGGAGAAATTTGGCATCACTGATGGAAAGGAGGTCTGGAATCGGCTCTCGCTCACACATAAACACGCACGCACGCACAAAGAACGGAGCAGACAGAGGCACCCGCCACTTAAGCGACATTGCAATAGACATTTTAAGGAATTCCTATAAAAACCACAGACGTTATTAGACCTTGTTGAGGAGAAAAAAATTATGACAAGGACAGGTTAGGAGTGCAGGAGTAAGAGGAAGAAAATGCAAGAAAAATAAGTCAGACGGTGTTTGCTTTTCAGTTCTGCTTTTTCTTTAAAAAAAAAAAAAAAGAAAGAAAAAATTGTCTTTTCACTTTCCTGCATTTCAATGTGAGCAGAAACTGAGATCTTCTGTCTGGGGAAGTCATTGGTGGGCGACAAGAAAGTGTGAATGCCAGTCGGTAATCAATTTAGACCCTGAAGAGATGCTGCCAAATGTATGTCTGTGACTGAAAGTTATATGCAGTTGTTATTTTTGTCTGATTTTCCTCCCATTTGCTTGTCATTTGTACATAGTAAAAGCCCAAATTAGTTGGTCCTAAAGGCTAAAGCTCGACGAGAGGTTCAGATTAAAAGAGGACGTTTGCTGTTTAAAGTCTCACAAATGTCCCAGTGACTATTTACACGAAACTTTAAACATTCTGTGCTGTGATAACATTGAAAATAAAACGTGGCGTTGCAGCTCGCCAATCATTATTTCCTCTTCCTCTAAACTTATGAAATAGTATTAGTCGTCCAATCAAGTCTTCCTTGATTGCTGCGTTTGCTATACTATTGCAAAGCACACATATGATGAAACATCATACTGCAGTGGGAGGGTCTTCACAGGAGCTCAACTCTGTGGGTACGGTGAAGGCCGTAATCGAAAGGAAGTCAAATTCCTTTCGATTCGAACATCCCCAAACCACGTGACCGACGGTTCAACTTCAGTCCGACACTGAACCTTTAACTGGGCCCTTAAACTTTTAGCGGAATCTGTAAATCTGTGGTATTGGCCACATATCTTCTGATGCTGGACCTTTTTTTTGGTACCTTGTTGCCAGAAGACGTTGGAGAGTGTTTGAACCGTTACATCTGCTTTCTGCTTTACATCATAAAACCTGACTTGTCACACCAACCGACCGTTTAGGCGAACTATCAAAACCCAGCGCCGACCTCCGACAACCATCTCCCGTCAAAATCTTTCGGGCCAGACCATCGTGCAACAGGAACAGAAGGGGGGGGGGGAGTTTATCTGTCTGTCTTGTGACCTTAAAATATCCACTCAAAGCCAACAACCACAAATGCATCAATGCATTCCGTTGACTGTTATTCTGGCATTATGTCTGTTTGCACTGCTCTCAACTGAGGAGCTATGAAAAACCGTCTAAACACAACTATTTCATACCATACAATCCTGAGCCAACATTAGCAGCGCTGAATAAGTGCAAATATGGTGTAGGCCAAAGCAGATGTTGGAGACTGCAGGTCTCATCTCTTTAGCTTTTTTGACTGTCTTGATTTGTTTTGTCCTTTACTTTTTAAAATGTGTTCTCTTTGTAATTTTCATTAAAATGGGTGGGGGATTCACCAAATAACAAAAAAAGTCACTTTCTTAACTTACCTCAAATATCATCAGTGAGTTTGTTGCTAAATGTTTGTTTATTCCTTCTGCTTAAATAAAAACCTTTTGATTGTAAAGCAAGCAAAAGTAAAACATATTTTCACTTTTAGCCTCTGCGAAAAACACATACCGGTAAGACAAAAATAGGCGATCATTGAATTAGTCAGAAGTTCAGAAACCATTTATAAATCTATAAAATTCTAACAAATACAATGATGTTTGTGGTTGTAATGTGACAAAATTGAAGACAATGCTGAACAGGCACAAATAGGCATGAAAGGCACCGGGTGCTTTTGTGTAATTTAGGTGAACTGACTCTTTCAGTAACCATGACTACCCAGTCAAATCTAATTGAACACAACTTTTTCTTTTTTCTATTTTTTTAAACAGTGTTACATATTTTTATCTACAGAGAAGTATCAATACATACTGGCATTAGGGGGTGTGTTCAAAGTTGCTTCAAAGACTTTCATAGATTATTAAAGAATCTTTTTTTTTTTTTTTTTTTGGTTTACGGCTTGTTCTTTTGTGGCCCTTCATCACAAATATATGTCCTTACAGGTACCTCCAGCACAAGAACCTTGTTCTTAAACTGATGACTTAAACACAAACGTGTGTGTGTGACTTAAAACACACACACACGCAAACAGAGGGACTCGAGGTTTTCGGCCGTACAGCTCGAAACCTAAATAAACATGCGCGCTTCCAAAGCATACACAGTCGCATTAGAGCGTCGCGTCAGACAAGTCCTGGAGTTATGCTTCCTCAGCAGTGGATGAGTGATTTGACAAGAAAAGCGAGGTTTGTGGGTAAATACTGCACATACACTGAGGCGCTTCAGGTTCAACAGCGGGGCTCGCGAGGGATTGTTCGTCTTGCTCCTGACGGATCAGGAAACCTCAGTTTGATAGCCATCATTCTCACATGCTCTCTAACGACCTCACAATTACAATTCCTTCTTTGAGCAGAGATTTCAGGTCCGCTCAGTGATCCACATGATCACTTCCCTCCCCTCTGTCAAATAGCCCCTTTTATTCCTTTGCTGAAAAACAATGGCAGAAGTCCTCCATCTGGTTGTAGTTTGAATCCTGTGCCAGTTTGAGTGGGAGTGATACAGAAACCTCGGCGGGGCTTGGGAAAACATCAGCTCGCAGTCGAGAACACTGGTTGCATATTTCGAGCTACTGTAGCAACAAACATACTCACTGAAACTCGCTCGCAGACACACGGACTCGTATGGAAAAATGCGAGGCCGTAGCTGCTTTTAAGGTATTACTGTGTGAAATATGGGGACTAGTGTGTTTTTGGGAGGCCTAGAATGAAAAGACATTGTGTGATATGAGAGGCAGAGGGAAAGTACCTCATGTTCTGGAACAATGGGAAGAACAGCGATGGAATGCCCCATAGTTTTTTGAATGGATTTTGTCTCACTCCACCTGTGGAACGAACAGCAATAACAGCAAGCCAGTAAAGTCAGATGTACTATGAAAATATTTGCTGGAATGAAAGAGTGGGAGAAGGTTCTGTTTGGAGGTTCATGCCTTTGGAACGGCGTGCTGCTTGGCCAGGTCCTTGGACGACCATTAAACGGAAGATTTTGGGAATTGAGGAAAAGTTTTCTTCACAACAACTCATTGTTTCTGTTTGATGAGCCGTAGCCAGATTGAATAGAGTATGCAAATGCAGCCGTTGCTCACGATCATTAAAACCTCACAGTGCACCCGACTGATTTGACATGTTTTTTTTTGTTTTTTTGTTTTGTTTTGTTTTTTTTTTCACTCCTCAACAAAATACCTCAGCAATCTGAGGAAAGTGACCATATTTTGAAACTAAATGAGGAGCACCAAGCTGGTTGTGGATTTAGAAACATGTGTCTTCAGTGTGCATGAAGCCTTTTTCGAGCCAGATGAAGTGCTTCAAAAATGCATGGCTTTCTTGCTGAGATACTTTTTTCTTCTTCTTCTTTTTGTTCTCACCCGACAACAGTGCTATGCCAAAGGTTTTATGAGGGCAGCGAGGATGAGGAGCCAGAATGTGGTATGGAAATGGTCCTGGTAGCATTAGGGGATTGGTTGAGGCTTTCCACTGATGCAGACACTCCCCCTCTGCTTCTCACTCTGTGTTTCTTTGAAGTCAGGGATGATTTTTCCTTTGGCCTTTTGCAACTGTGGAGCAACATGAAACGGTTAGGCCCACGACTGGATCTGTTACAGTGCATGTGTACATGTCTCTTATTGCATCCTTTTCTTATTATCTGCAAAAGAGGCAACGTTGTATAACTGCTGCTTGCAGCTCTAGTTCTACTTGCCACTGATGTCTCTGGCCTTCCTTTCTGAGCCGCATCAAAAAGATTTGGTGCAGAAATTGCGAAGCTCAGTTAGTTTTTGTGGTTTGTGCAGGATTTTATAATCAGTTGGGAGGGTTATTGTAGATGTTCCCACAGATATTCCTGGTTCTTCTCAGATTCATATGAATCACTTCTGCCCCTGGACAGTTTGCCAATCTATCAGTGTGTGTGTGTGAGTGCGGAAAGTGCGCTGAGTGATCAGTATGACTGGAAAAGTGCTAAATAAGTTCAGCTCATTTACCATATACTTTGAGTTTTTTCTTCAATAAAAAGGTTTATTGCATAAATGACTTCATGCTCCTGAAAAAGTAACTAAATATTGAATTCTATTTGCAAGCAGACCCCAAACAAACTTTACTTTGTGACTGACAAGAAAGCTCGACAGAGTAGATGAGCGATAAGTGCTCAAAACAGCAACAACCAACAGCGGCTGACACCAGTCGTGACCCTTTGAACCTTCCAGGCACTTCGTAATTGGGTACATTTCCGAGGTCACAATCGGTCACGGTGAGCGCACAGCTGGAAGTCAGGAGGCAGTGGCGGTCTGGTGGCTTTTGACTGACGGATGCTTCGCTTTAGCCACCTTTAAAAAAAAAAAAAAAAAAAAAAAAAAGTTCAACTATGCTAGGTCAGATTCCTTCCAACGGGAAGAATTCAAAATTCTCCCAGAGATCTAGGTGAATGAGTCATGCACAGAAAAGCAGCAGAGTTTTCGGTCTCACAGATACATCTCCCCGCAGAAATGTCAGTTCGTGCGCAAGTCAGCTGACTGGAAACAAAGCCTGGTCTTTATTTCCCTGTAAACCCTGGTTACCAGAGCTACCAGTGGGCAGACTCTTTTAACATTGTAGATCAAGCCTCTTCTAACGCTTTGGCTGTGTGCTGGGCAACTCTATATCACAGAAATCATTCCCTCACTTTGACTTTCATCCTTATTCAACTTTCATATCACAGTCAGAATTGCCAATGTGGGAGGAATGAAAGAAGGAAGGGAAAGAACTGGAAATGTGGAGGTTTGGGGGTTGAAATGGGGAAATAATTGGGGATGCACGGCTTCCAAAAGCTGCATCTTTTTTCATTAGGCTGGGGGACGGCATTCGGGTTTGGAGATCAAACGCTTGACGAGTTTTTTTTTTTTTTTTTTTTTTTAGGCCCGAGCAACAAAAGCGCTGCGAAGGCCTATTGTGAACACAGTGTTGATTTTTTAATTTTTTTTCTTGGCTCAAATCATATTCAAAAAGTCACTAAACGTGGCGGAGAGGTCAAGACTGCGAAAGATTTACCTATTTTAAGGTTGATGCAAAAATTGCAAAAGAAACAGCTCAACAGCGCCACCTGCCAACTTTCAAAAACCCTCCTTCTTAGTTTATCATAGAGACATGAAATTTGGTATACTTGTACAGCTCTCCAAGATGCAAAGAAAATTTAATTAATGTCATAGTGCAAATCAAACAGGAAGTCGGCCATTTTGGATCGAAGCCGCCATCATGTCCATTTTATTGACGTATCTGATCAAACTCATTCTACAGCGTTTGACATACAGACTTCGAAATCACTCAGCATACTCTTGAGGCATAGTAGGTCAAAAGATATCCTCCAATTTTTTGTACATCAAAGCATGTGGGCGTGGCTAAGTGTCAAACTTTGACCATTCACCATGCAATAATTTCCACATACAAGGTCAGAACTGCATTAGACTTTCCATGTCTCATTATAGACCAGCCCTGATCACAGTCACATAGTCAACTGGTGACATCACCTAAGCCCCGCCCCCTTCCAACAGGAAGTCGCCTGTTTTTTCTGCCGGATATTTTACTTTTGCTCTTTGATTCATATGAGTTTAATCTTGTGCCAACTGATATAAAATGAAATGACGATGAACTCTGTCAATGCTGGCTGCTGGCTGAACCATGTGGCAGGGCTGAATGGCGAATTGCAATCCCTCTCTGTACGCATCCCGTTGTCTCTTAATCACATATGAATCATTTGATTTGCAACAAACTTTTTATGATTAACTTTGGTCAACTTGTAAAGAGCCCGACAGTATTCAATTTTAATTTGACTCCTCTGATTCATTAATTTTTATTATATAGCATTGGTTATTCATCAGCATTGTTTAGCAACAATTTCAGTAACTCGCCAGTAGGGGTCAGTATCACTCCACCAGTGACAAAGAGATCGATTGAGAAATTGAGTTCTCAGAGAAATAACACCTCATCAGACAGACGGGTCGCATTGGGCGAGAGCGGCTGTGATGGCGAGCGGGCGGCTGTGATGGAACCCCCCGCGTTAGCCAAGAGGCCGGAGCGCGCTGAGCTGCGAGGGCCGTTCGAGGCTGCTTGCAGCTTTAACTTTTATTATTTTCTCAGAACACAGGGAATGAAAGAGCTGAGGTTTCCTGCGGCAGCCTGCGCTCCGTTACCCAAAGATCCCGGGCAGCTCTCCTTTGCCAACTCTTTCCCTCTTTCTGCAATATCATCATTAAACAGCCTTGGATGCCAGTTCAAATTTTTTCTTTTGTGAGGCTTGGTGAAAGCTATTTACATCGTTTAGCAAGTATGCAGGTATTATTTTCTCCTCCAGGAGATTCAAGAAGCAGAGTGCTCGCCCTGCTGCTCATGTAGTCACTGCTGGGTTTTATAGCCGGTAGTTGTACTCGCTTACCATTAAGTGTTCAAGAGGAACTATTACATTTTAAAGCTCATTATCAAGTTAGTTTTGTTTTTGTCTCAAATTGAATTACTTCAATACTTCTTTATCTATAGAGGAGTCTAGTTTCCTATCTGATATGAAACATTTTTTTCTATAGCATGCCAGTACCAGACCTTCTTTCTCTGAGGCGTGTGATTCTGCATGAGCAAACTTCCAAATGTATAACTACCTTTAACCCACGGCACTTTTTCTTATTTTATGTTATTAGCGACCGCGATTTATGTTGTTTAGTATCAAAACACCTCAGTCTCAGGAAGGTAAAGTTTGTCTCCTAAAGTCCCATCCATCTGCTCCTATTTTGTGAGTCTAATCGTAGTGAGCTGAACACAAAGGTCACAGCTTTAAACTCAACACCACAAATCTATTTGGATGCGTTTTGAAATATAAATGATTAGGAAGCTTTATCAGCATACCGAGGCTGGCGAAGTTGTTAATCACAGGAAAGTCAGCATGGACTTCAAGATTTCCTGTTGGCACTGAGCTAGGAGGTTATTTCACAGTTCTTAATCTTTCTGGACTTGTACTCCAATTGTTAAAACGTAAGCTACTGCAGACCCAAACATTATTGTGGAACATAAATTCTTTAAAAGTCAGTTTGAGACTTGTAAAAACCTTATAGCATTTTTAATATCTGTGGGAATTAGCGTAGAATTAGACTAGCATAAAAACTGAATTACATGATTTTGTCACGCCTTTATTATGATGAAGAGTTAAGGTTTTACTGGGTTTATATAGATAAAAAAATGTTTTTACAAATACTGTTAAGATTTTGTCTCATGTTTATGACGCCGTTTCTGGATCTCATGAGGTTGACGTATCGTCACGGTCGCACGTTTCACAGGGAAGTTGTGCAATAGGTCTTCTTTTTTGAACTGTCACTGATGATTTTAGCAGTGCAGTGCATTTTATTTTTCTTCCACAGGAATAAGGAATTTATTTCAAAACAATCACAAAAAAAAAATAAAAAAAATCTTTGTGGGGGGGATCTTAGTTTTTCGGAAAGAACTCGTAAAGTTCGGAAAGAACAGCACGCCGCGTAATCCAGATGTCTCAGAGACGATGCCCTATATTTAGACAACATGTGCACCTTGCACTGCCCGCAAAGACGGCAGCACCAGTCGTTCTTGTCTGTTTTCATTTGGTCGTCCTGGATGGGCTTTGTCTCAGCAGCCCGTCATCCACCCCCGGAGAAGCTTAGGTATCCAAGGATGTGTCTCGTCCCCCTGTCTGTTGTGTAAGTTTTATTCCTCTGTAACTCTCATATTCCTCCCACCAAGCCCTCCCGTCATCCTCCGCATGCCAAGCAGCGAGACAAAGACGCTACTTCATCCCCCCTTTGGTATGGTGATTATCTAAGCGAGGGCCCGTGAATCTAAAATAACTGCAGACTCTGAAGAATGTCCCCCTCCATCTAGCTGCCAGGCCTGAGATAAACACATCTGATCTCGCGAATCACCTCTTAATGAACCATGAGATGCGTGCGGACTGATGGCGTCTCTTATCATAGCCTCTCGAATCGGGCTCCATTATGTTAGACAGACAGATGTCAGCTCAATTAAGCCGCGCTGCCTTCAGATCCCACAGCGCAGGAACCTGCGGCTCGCTTCTTCTTTTAACGGTTGACTTTATTCATTAAGATGATTTGGTTATTAATGAATCTGTCCTCGCACAGGCTGGATGTGCTGTTTTGTTTATCGCTGGCAGGAGACTGGAAGTTGATCTCACTCAACACTCCACAATAATCTAAATGATTACTACAAATCAGGGTTTTTTTTTTTTTCTTTCTTGTAATCATAAACTCTTCTCACAATTGTATCATTCTGCAGAGCAAACCTATGCATCTTGCAGTGTCAATTAATCTTATGGTTTTCAAATATCACTTTTCTTCTTTTATTACGTTTTAATAGTTTGTCTCGGACATTCAGAGAGCGCAGATGACCCCACAGGTCATGTTTGAATGATATAACGCTGGGAATTTTCTCCTCTCCGTGAACCTTCCCATGCTGACAAGCCTTTCATCATCGCATCTCATCTCGCTGCAACCGAGGCATTCCACTGCGGTGTGTCTCTGATCACCACCTGATGACTGGATTGTGGAGATAAGAGACGAACAATGGGGAGATCTGGTTCTAATATATATATATAAAGGCTGAATGTAATCATCAGGACATAAAAACTGAACAGTAGAGTCATCTGAGATTGGTTGATTAAGAGAGACAGGTCCTTCTTCTTCACCGACAGCGTCAGATGAAAGCTGAGTTGACCCCTCCGTCTCAAAGGCATCCTAATCTTGTCCTCCTACAAACCTGAGTTGATTTACTCGTCTTCTCCATCTTAACTGCCTCGCTTTTTCTTCACCTCCTTAAAACTCCTGGTGAGGCTGGACATCTATGACAGGCTCACCAGGTTAACTGATTATTAACCAGCAGTAAAAAATAAAAATAAAAAAAAGGAATAAAAGAAAAGAAACTCGTCTTTATTTATTCAGTGTTGTTTTATTAAGGTGCAGCCTGTCTGTAGCGTTATCCTAGAAGCCTGATATTCGTCACACTGACAAATTACTGCATTCTTGATGTTAAACCAACTTACAGATTGAGACAAAAGTAAATCATTTTGCAAATAGCTTGCACAATATATTCTTTCAAGAGAATTTATAAAACAGCCAAACTGACTAGACTTTGTGGTGGTCTGTCTTAACCTTCCTGTGGACTTGGGCTCAGTTTCCACCTGATTTTGTCTTGGTCTTGTAAGTAAACATTGCAATATTGTTGAGCATGTCAAAACATGGCGGACGTCGGGAAGACGAAACAGGAATTCCCAAGAGCAAAGTCTCTACGTCACAGGAACAAATATTATATTCAGTATTTAAAGAACATCCATCCATCCTTCCATTTATTCATTCATTCATTCATTCATTCATTCATTCATTCATTCATTCATTTTACACCCTGGACAGGTCGCCAGTCTTATTTAAAGAACAATCCCCCAAAAAATCTCCCCTTAAAAAGCCCACGTAAATGTAGCGCTTGCAGGCACACATGTACAGTGAGTTAAGGCCACAACTCAGCATAAAATCACAAGTTGACTCAGACAACGTGTCTTACATACTCATATGAAATAGAACTGGGCAATATCCCAGTTCTACTTCACTTGTCGTGAGTGCCTGACACTTCCCAGAGCTCCCAAAGCTGCGTGCCCTGACCTGTTGTGCTCTTTTGGTGGCTTTTACAGCCTTCATCGGACCAGACTTGTGCTCACTGCAGACAGCGCCCAAGGGACACATCAACTGGTTTTCTTACAGCTCTTACATGGCCCAGTGTGTATATTTCAGCAGCCAAACAGCCTTTTTTTTTTTTTTTTTTATATGTGTTTCATGTTAAAAAAGGAGAATGGTTGTGACTGGGAAGATGTAAAACTTTCACTTATCGCATGCTCGCGCCACAGACACTGTATTTTTTCTTTTTTTCCAGGACATTGCAGCCATTAAAATCGACGAGGCCAAACACCAGGAAATTCCTGCTTTTGAAGATAAAGCCTCTTTTATTCATTTTACGTATTTATTTTTTTTTACATTCACGTCACATTTACAACACAATACAGACATAACTTCTGCAAAACTATGCAATCATGCTCTCACAGACACTGGCCTATGTTTATACAGCCCAGCGGTGGATCCTGGGAGGCGTGAGGCCAGAACTGGCGGGGTCTCCTTACACAGCGAGCCGTCTCAGCCAGCAGCTAATAAAGGCTCGCATTGATCCCGATGGGTGGGGTGGACCTGGGCACAGACCACAGTCGGAGGAAGCAATGTGCTGCACGCTGGTGGTCTGAGCGAAAGGCATGCATGCGTGTCAGGGTATGAGGTGCTTTGTGTGTTCTTTTCAGCTGGCAGCGGCTGGAGATTTAAGTGAGTGATCAATCAAACAAGGCCCAGTGAATTGTTAATGGGCCTTAAGTTGGATCCAAATTATCTAATGAACATCCAGCTGAAATTAAAGGGGATGAAGGAACAAGGGGTTTTCTTGAACCAACAGATCTTCCCCTAACGCTCCAGAGCACACAGACACAAATCAAGATCCCCTGTCCTGACTCCAGATGAACTTCTGTGCTTTGACCTTAACGTTCAGACGGATGTGCTGCCAAAGCTTATTTGCACAAAGATTTCAATGCACTTATGCAAAGCAATATTTGCAAAGTGCACCGCAGAACTCAAGGGTTGGCCTTAAGAGATCACTTACAACGGCCCAGTTCTCTGACTCATCTCCTAGATTTATGAACGCCTTCCATGGCAGCTGGATTCTTTTAATATTTACAAAGTCATAATCCCAAGAGAATCGACTTTGCGTGCTTTCGTGTAGCAAAGTATTCTGCGTGTCTGGTTAGTTTTATTGTCAAACAGTGCGCATTTGGTACAAGACACGAAAGGAGAAAAGGCAACACATTCGTCTTGTTTCACCCTTCGGCAGGTCGTACTTGTTTGTGTTTCATCTTTTGCTACAGAATCACAATCAATCGTGCTCAAGGTGGCTGATATTATTAATGAAATGAACACACCTATTATCTCGATATTTAACTATGTACAGTTTGCAGTCAGTGGGAAGCAGCTGGTGAAGACAAGGGCGTAAATCCCATTTCATTATTGGGGGGGGGGCCATAAATAGGAACATTTCTTAAGACCAATTCTTTTTGGCGGCGGGGTTCGGCAAAGTTACAGTGAAATGTAACGTAGAATGTGGTAGTTTTTTGAACCACATTCAAGCTCCAGGGCCAAAAATGAGCAGTGATGCACATCAAATGTGTGTTTTTCTAAGTAAGCAACCTGCTGAGAAGCAAAACTAAAATTCAAATGTTGCTTGGATACGAGTTTTGTTCAGTCCGACTGATCTAATCTCTGCTGCACCTTTACAAAAATTTAAGGTTGTAAATTAAAAAGCTTTAATGAGTAACTACTCTTAATAACATTCCTCATAAATATTGATTTATTGTAATGGCTCCCAATACAAGTTATGGGCTATTTGTTAAGTTGCTTTATTTTTAAGCCTTTTTTTAGTTTTGTCGTGTCTTGGATGACTGAGGACCAGCACGTAGATAGAAATGAATATCAGGGGGTATTACAACTTAAATGTGTTTCTTCTTATTGACCAGTGAATGTAAATAAAAGCTGTTACATGTCTTTTGCCTTCAGTATTTACTTACTGGAGAGTTTTATGTTTATGCTGCAGAACTACAGCCAACAGCTAGCGGCTAACAGCTCGAGGCTAACAGCTAGCAGCTAATAGCTCGCGGCTAACAGCTAGCAGCTCGCGGCTAACAGCTAGCAGCTAGCTCCTCACTTCAGCGGCTAACAGCTAGCAGCTTTACAGTCCGTTCCGTTCAGCGCTGCTGTTGCTCCTCCTTCAAGTTGGACTGAACCATTGTTCCAACAATGGGAGGGGGGACCTCAAAATTCATTCTTACTCTCTTTCTGAGATTAATGGCAGATTTATTTCGTTTTTTGATTCTTTTGTCTTTTCATATTGACTTGATTTAAATGCAAACGTTTCTTCAATTATATTTTTGGAGGGGACAATTCTAGACTCCTACCAGTTGAAACCTTGAATCTAGAATCAAAACGTTTTACCGACTAACTATAGTTTGGGCCTCAAGGAACTATCTTTATGTTTCTGTGCAAATTGTCATTCTTTCTGTAAACGTATTTAGCTGATGTGTCAGGTTTTGGAAAGGATTCACAATCATAGATTGAGCTAAAGATTGTGTTGTAATATATGAAGAACTTGCAGCGCAACATGGTAACATAGGGAGGTTCTAGCTGTCCACAACCCAACCATGCAGAAGTACAGATCAGAACAATTTTAAAACTCTGATGCCTTTGAAGTGAAGTAGAAAAGGGATGGTTTTGCTCAGTCCTTCTTTGCAGCACTACTCTTTTGTAAAACTTTCATTTTATGTCCATATCATGTTTATGAGCCTTTGAAAATAAGTGGCAGTTTAATGTACCATTTCTGTTAAATTAAGTCAGCTGTTCCCTTCACTGGCATTTTTTTAAAGCTTCTCGCTTAAATGACAACCCAGAGGTAATACTATATCATTTTTGTGATATTAAATATTTTGCTACCGCACATCCTAGACTTCTCAAAATCGCCAATTAGAGATGTAATATAACAGAATGACTCAGTGTAGTGTCAGTGCCAGAGGAGCCCATGTTGAAGCGTTCAGGCTGCAGCACAGTAGCCTTTAGCACAGAGGCATTTCGACTCTTTCGGCTGGGATTTAACCGAGATTTCCTGCTCCTTATTAAATTTTAATCTCTCTTCTATGTCTCTTTTTCTCAATTTCGAACAGAAAAATAGGCCTTCCTCTGTGGTGTGCTGCCAACCAGCAGCGTCTGTATGCGTTCAATATGTGCATCTGCGTGGAAAGCTGTTTTAGCAGCACGTCGAGGGAGCATAGGAAATGATTGACGGAGGATGCGTATTAAGTGGGTCGACAAGGAGATAAAGATCTAAAGCTTTCATTCTCCTCTTTCCGTCTCTGTTTTTTTTTTTTTTATTCTTTTTGTTTCATGTCTTGCAATGATTTCATGCCTCCTTCATAATTTTCCCTACTCCATCTAACGCTCAGGTCTTCCTTTAAACATCATTAAACGCTTTAGGCTTCAGCATCAGGCACCGAGCTCAGTGTTTTCATGGAGAATGAACAGAATGAACAGAATGAACTTGGAAAGATGCAGACTACTAGCGATTTTAACTTTGTTTTTCCGACTTGGATATTTGTCCCAGCTCATGTGCAGCTTAAAATTGTTTCCCAGTCCTACCAAAAAAAAAAAAGAAAAAAAGAGAGAGAGTGGAAGAATTGACAGTGTGTTATTGTTAGCCCTCTACAACATGTCTCACCTTCAGCACACACATTCTTAATTACACCCACATGTTCCACTCCCACATGGACTTTGACCATTTCAAAGTTATTGAATAACTAAGACAAAATGCAAAACTGTTGTTCCAATTTTCCATTCGGTGAAAACTGTGGACTGTTTGCGCGCCAGCTTGTTTCAAACTCATGTGTTCATCACAACTAGAGTCCATGATTCACAAATGAATTCATTACTTTTGGGTAAAGAAAGATTAAAACGATGCGCTCTATGAAAAGTTGTATGAGCCCCTGTCACATGTTGGCTTGTTTTATTTTCTGGTCTGTTCTGTGGAAAAACGATTTCATGGACAACATGATGTCTGTATTGTCTGCCAGTTGATAACAAGAACAGTTCTGTGTAAAACATTCACAGCCTGAGCCATGGACCCAGGTAAATATTATATTGCCATGACAGCAGCATGTGCGCATATTGCTTCTTTTTACATTAAATACCGAAAAAAAAGCAATCAGAATTGTGTTCCTGACTTATTAGATTTCTGTGCCAGGAATGATATTGCACCAGCGTTTTCCAGATTCAACTACATCATTTTAAGGAATAATTTTCAATATTTTCCTTGTCTTTCCTGATTCAATACAAAATACTGACTGGAACACTTTTGGGATTGTGTTAAGTATGGCGTTGCCCACTTTCTTAGTTTTTATTGAGTAAGATCATTCAGTGCTGATTCATTTAACATTGACTTTTGACCGATGGGCATAGTGTGGATCGTAGCGGGATGTACAGTAGGGGTTGCCATACTTACCTGATGTACGTTGCCGTTTTGGAATTAAAAGTTTGTTCATGAAGTGTTTCCAGAAAGTTCTGGACATGATATGTCAGGGAGGTTCAAGTGAACCACACTGAAGCGATTTAGCAAATCTTAAAATCTTTCGTGACCAGTTGAAGGAGAGTCATTTAGTCTCTTGTTAGTTCATACGCTTACAAAATCTCTGTTCTGGAGTGATTTGGAAAACCAAATCTTGCCTTTCACTTCAAAGTCATACATTGAAGAATTTAAACGAGCTGATGTACACATTCTTTCCCTTTCTGCTTTTCTAAGTTCTTCCCTCTCCACCTTTTTGTGCTGGTACATCTAAATTAACTGCAGGAACAAAATCGCCAAGTGTTGCCCTTTTTGGCAGCACACAATAGGAGCATTCACACCAGCAATGGGCTGTGTGTGGAGAACAGGACGCTTGAAGAAGAGAGAGGAGGAAATTGGAGAGGGGATTCGGGGGTGGAAAGGCCCTGAATTTGCCAGAGGAGACCTGTATGGCACGACGAGAAGGCAATCATACTGATTTACAGGAGATCGGATTCCTGGATGCCCTTGAAGTTTTCCCGCTGGCGAGGTGAGGTCATCTCCTCAGTGCCCTCGAACACACAACTCCCTTCATAACAAAAAGTCGCCCAGACATAAATCTGCATCAGTGCATCAACTTCTTATTTTTCACTTGACGAGGGAAAAAAAAAAAACCCCAAAGAAAACTTAATGTCAGTTTTTGTGCCTGTGGAAGTTTGCCTGTGGCGTCCCGTCTTGAGTCAGTGAAAGGCAGAATATTTATTGCCTTGGAAAGGTGGAAGCACAGAGGCCTTTATAAGATTATTTTTCTACTATTTTCTCTCGATTACCTAATCAGGGGCTTGTATAGAGTTGAGGTGCACTGCTGGGGCAGGAGGAAATCTGCAGATGTCTGTGTTTACCTGGACTCTCTCGCTTTTTTTTTTTCTTTCTCTCAGTTCCAATCCTCCGTCTTTATGTGCACATTGGAAACCCATCACTTCCTGGATCCGGAGGTTTCCACGGCGTGCAAACTCAATCGGCAGAAAAGATGAGATGACAGAGCATGAACTGGCAATGCGACAGATATCAGTCAGGCGAAAACAATGATCTGGACGTGTAATTGTGTAACGCGTAACATGTGTGGGACCTCAGAGATCCGGTATTGTGTCAGCAGTTTGCCTTTACTTTGACTGCTTCGCCTTTCATCCTGTGCTCAAACACTTTCATCTGCACAGTGCATCAGTCCTTTTTTAATTATTAGCACGTCTGGTTCCGCACTCAGAGTTACTCCCAGTGGTATTAACAGCGTGTTCCGTCTAATGAAGTCATCGAGCAAATAACAACCTTGAACTTGACCTTCCCACATCTTTTCTCTTTCTGAAAACTTTCATCGTTTTATACACTTTGCTCCTCTCATTTTCTGACAGTTTCACGACTCGATCAATTGACATGAGCTCATACGTCTTTGAACGTCTCTTGACCTTTGTCTATTTCTCGCCTGTTTCTAAATGACAGGGAAACACGAGGATGCTGCACATGTGCTATGTCTTTGAAGTCACGTGGTTCTACTCATGTTACCCTTTCTACTGGGCGTTAGGTGTTTATGGTCCGAATCAATGTGAGTTGCAGAAGCAGGTATATGTAATGGAATACCATCAGCAGGCTGCTATTCCAAAACTGCTGTCACACTTTAGAGTTTAGGCAACGTGGGTTCAAATGTGAGAAAATTCAGAAAAAAATCCTGTGAAACACACAATCTTTACTCACATATGTATAACTTAAATAAAATGTAGCATAGAAAATTTAAGACTTAAATAAACCTTGGTAATTTTGGTTTAAATGGCCAATTTTGTCAAAATTGCTTTTGGTATTTAGGAATGTCAAAAAGTATTGTTTTGGTTCAACAGAAGAAAGCCTAACACGTTGCACTTTTACTCTACACCTGAGAGAAAAGGTTGTTTTATTAACGTGTGATTAGCTGAAGTTAAAACCTAAATGCAATTTGTGCTTAATTTGGCACCACCTGACATTCCCAGACAAATCTTGAGTTGCTCTGAAATCATCCTACTTCCCTCTGGATGTCAGAACACCGACCTTCATCCAATCAGACTAAACACGGCATGTGACTTAAAAAACGAGTGCGTGAAAGAAAGAAAAAAAAAACAAATCTGATGATGAATTTTGACAGACACATTCTGCCAGAGCAAATAAACACGAGCTCTGAGAGTATTTGATATCCAAGGCTAGTTTTGGCATATCTTGAAGCAGACATTGGATATTGTTCTGGTTGGCTGGTTGTCTTGGTGGCATCCCAGCATACACACACACACACACACACACACATCCACACACACGCACACGTGCACGCATACATGCACGCACACGGACACAAACTGAGAACAGACTTATGTCTTCTTGTTAGATTTAGGCAATAAAGCTACTTGGATGGGATTAAAACCTAATATTTCAAAAATAATTGAAAAAGGTAAGGAAAAAAGAACAAAAAAACAAAGCGGTTTCATATGCTTTGAATGTTATTGCAAGTCATTAAAGTCATCTTGGAATGAATGAACCACCCATGGAACTGTTTTTGGAACGGAGGACAGCCTCAGAAAAGCAAAAAGGAGCTTTTTAATGTTCCCTATGACATATCCTACTTCAGTTTGCTTTACAATATCCCTTACTTTTACTCCAGTTTATTTAGCTAATGATTTAAGGGAAACAAAACCGCTTTAGTCAGGAGATTTTTTTTTTTCTTTTCTTTGCTGGCAGAGACAAAAAATGGCAATTTTTCCTGAACAGCAACCAAACAAAACCTGAAATTTACCACTGCCACCTAAAATAACAGATGTTAATTTCTCATTATGCATGCAGATTTTTGGCCACCTTCGCACGCAATCATGGTCGTATTATGGTCAGTCTGTTTCTCTGGTGATTATTTTATAATGTGGAGAAATATGCAGTGGATTCAAAGACGCAGGGACTTGTGACCGCAACTCACATAATATGCCATGATCTGACACCTCCAAGTGCTCATCAGGCTGAGGGAAGAATTACCTCATTGAAATGAGGCAGACTCCAAATAAAACCTCAAAATACTCAGTTTTCAGGTTCTAGACCTTTCTCCTTTCTGCTGATTGTATCATTGCTTTTTTTCAAATACACAAGTCTGTCAGTTAAAAGCAGAGCTGACTAACACAAGATTAATTCACCTTTAATTTGTACCTACTATGATGACATTTTGTGCCGCAACTAATTACTTAATATAACGGATATTAAATCTACTCATAACTCAATGTAAAGAACTTAAGAAAAAAAAAAAAAAAAAAAACAATATTCAGGGAAGGAGTCATCGTGAAGCTCTGATCAACCAATCGGAGACGGATCCCAGGAAAGAAGTAGCAATGTATGCAGCATCGTTTCAAATAAATTACTCCCATGAATCTCCCAGAAATGTCAACGTATCATTGTTGTAGACAAAATATGATCTCCTGATATTGAGCAGTTCTAATATTAAAGCTTTTGAACATGTAATCATTCTATGAAACAGAAAAGACAGTTTCACATTTCAGTTTGTGTTGATCAGCATTTGAAGGTGGCTGATTATGAAATGTTTTACATCTGATTTTCTGTGGTTGCAAAGTAAGACCATTTATATTTCTTCAAGTGCTAGCAGGTGCTCACGCAGCACTTCCCGTGTGCGTAGAATTTGTGAAGATCATGACAGTATTCACATTTTGAAGATCTCTTGAAATCATCGGCGAAGGATGTAGTGTGTGTTGGCGAAAGGCCTTCTCGGTTCTGTTTATGTACATTGCAGTTTATTTGCAGGTAGAGCACAGAGACATTTGGTTGCTATGGCTACCAAATATAGCCATAGCTATATTGAAAGAAAAAGAAAAGAAAACGGAACAAGTGTGTACAGAGACAGGCAAAAGAAAAAAAAGTTGTACTGGAGGCTGATTTCCATGAAAAGCTAAACTAAACCTGTCTCATAATTAGCACCCATTTTGAAGAAATGAAAATTGCATATGTGACAGATGATCAATGAGGAAAATTGGTTCTAAATTACAAATTTCAATTCATTCCAAAGATTGTTCGCCGGGAATGAGATTCTGTCCAAAAGCAGTAAACTCTGAGAGATGACAGTCATTATTTCTACAAAATGCAATTATCCATCATTCAAAACTAGGTTTGGTGATGACAAAGTTATTTTTTGTTTTAAGGAATGAAAAATGCATCCCACCACAGACCATAATGTTGCAAAAGTGTAGTTCAGACACGTCAGCTTGATGGTATGGCCAGCAAGCAGTCTGGGGGTTTCAAACCAGTTGCAATTTGATGGTTGGAATTCAAAATGGCAACGATCTAGAACAAGATGCTTTTCTGCTAAATTTACAATGCGTCACAAGTATTTAACTTTTTCCACATTTTGTCACGTCACAACCACAAAAAAATGTATGCATTTCACTAAGACGTGATAGGAGAGGCCAACACAAGTCCAACATCTTGGTGAAAGCGAAGGAAAATCAATCTTTGCTTTTCAAATCCTTTTCAAATGAAATTCTAAAAAAAAAAAAAAAAAATTGCATTTGTATTTAGAGAGAACCGCCTTTCACTGCTGGACAGTTGAACGCGTCCCGGCTTAAATTTCGACAAGCTTTGTACATACAGGCTGAATTTTTTCCTGTTTTTCCGTAACCCTAGTCAGATTGGACAATGTCTCTGCATAAGGAATTTTATATCTTCACAGAAGAACTGTATTTATCAAGAGATTTACCAAATTATGATGTATGTATGATGTAGACCATTTGTTTCATCCATGTTGTGCAGATATTGTATGAAAACGCATGAAAAACAGCTAAGACTATGTATTTTTTTATTACCTTTATGTTTACCTTTTGGCCTATGGTGTTTTGCAGGGTCTAATTAATTAGCCAATTAATTAATAAATCCAAAGCTGCAGGTTGCAGAGTGCTGCTTCATACCAATGAAATACTTCGAAGTTGTAATATATGAACATGTTTATGTGGTGTTAATACGTTATTGTATCTTTAGAGTGAGATGTTCACATTGATACGCCGCAGATTGAATATGTTTTTCTTTTTTTCTATGGTGAAAGCCACATCTCATCGCATTTAAGATGCTACAAAAGCCAAAAGATATGCGCCCCATTACTAGTCATGTTATCAAAAAAGCAATTTGTTTAAAGTTCAAAGATCTCTTTAAGACATGTTTTTAAAAGACAGAATGTTCGGCTGCTACAAGATTAAAGAAAAGCCCCAAAACAAACAACAACAACAACAAAAAAAAAAACCCGTTTGTGTCATGTCTGGGATTTTCTCTTCTACAAGATAAAACAGCTGAGTAAACATCCTCCAGAAGTGGTGATTTCATGTTTTCTTGCCAGCAGTCATGCAGACGTTTGAGCCCCTTTTTAAGTTTAAAGGTTTTTCTTGGCATCGAGCACGTGTGCTTGCCTTCTTAGTGAAAATATTTAGAACCTGTAAATGCTGTTATGTCTAGACTGAGCCAGTGCGCTCTATGCGTGTGAAAACGGCTCCCTCCACCTCTCTCGGTTTGCTTGAGATATTTGCAAAGAGAGGGAAAGTTTGGTGAAAGAAGGTGGCTGTGGTTGAGACGCCGCCTGCCAGCCGTGTGGGTTCATGGTTGAGTTAGATTTCATTATGGTCACCGCTGTGGCTTGGGTTTATCAGAATTGGATGAATCAGCTGAAAGTTTTGTCAGAATTAAAGTTCGGTTCTCTCTGAGGTCTGCGATTGGAACCAAAACTATTCAAGCAGCGCTCGACCCCATTGTTGCATTCTGCCTTTTTGTAAACGCTGACCTCACGTGCCGATCCCTCCGCTCGTGCAGGCTCGTATTTTCACGGTAAAACAAACCCCTCCTCTTCCTGACCGTGACGCCAAATCCTCACGCTTGGCTTTATCTGTAATCTCTTTGTGGCACGTGGTGTGGCAAACGTCTGGCTGTGTGGACCGCCACATGTACGCCATAGGGGGTGAACGTAGGCCCTGCTCATTGGGTCAAACCTCTCCGCCGCTGTTCATTTCATTAGTGGGTAGACGGCGCAGCGAGTGCTTGGCTTCAGTCGTCGGGGTTGACTGTGTCTCTCTGGCATGTCAGCTCGGTCCTCTTGAGGTGCTGCTAAATTACGGTTTGGAAGCTGCCGCTCATGCTTCGGTAGTCGTTGCAGTCCTCCTGAGCTTTTTAAGACATTCCACCGGAGCCGTAAAACTCACGTTCATGAAAGGTGATAACTGCAAGCATCACATCCATGTCAGGTGGTTTCTAGATATAGGTCTGTGAGGTTTACTGAACAAGTAGAAGTTTATCTTCAACCTTTTATGGTCTACTTTAATATTTTGGACTACACTGCGGCGTTTTTTTTTGGTTTTTTTTCCACACATTGAAGTAAATATCTCCTGAACTTATTCATGCTTTCCCATGTTACTGTGACAAGCCCCGATGTGTTTTACTTGGGTTTTATGTGACAAACCAGCAGAGGTGTTTGATTAAAAAAATTCAAGTGACCATTTCTATTTAGTCCCCTTCATTCTGATACAGAACAAAATCCAGTGCAACCTATTAACAGACTGCTGATCTCTGTAACCAATATACGAAACACTTTAAACAGCAAAAAAAAACAGCATTGGACGTCACCCTGAACACAACTTCTCAAATAGAAAATGTTTTAGTACCGTGCTGTAGGGATGCTTATCTTCAGCAGGCTGTTGGGAGGCAGGATTTAAAAAAATACATTTTGCGCTGGGGTGAAGGTTTGCCGTCACTTGCCAGTTGTGCTTTTGGCTACAGGCCATATAGGCAGTCGCCCAGAGCAGCAATGGAAGGGGCCTCCTGCGATTTTGATTGTTTAGAGATTGGCTGAAGGTGGGTCTCGCCCATTGCACTGTTTATGTAAGAACCACCACTGGGCCGAGATGTAGCTCAATGGCTCATATCGAGGCATTTTCATGAGTTAAAGTCATATTTCTAACCCAGGGAAACAGGAGGTTCCTATACGCCTCAGATGAACAAAATGAATGAAAACGACAAATTACAAAAAAAAAAAAAAAAAAAAAAAGGTTTAAAAAAACCCCCCCTGATATTAATGTTGTAACACAAGTGGTTTGGTACAGAAAAAAAAAAAAAAACACAGAGATTTTTTAACAGTTTTTTTTTTCCAGAACATTTCAACGCATTGAAATGTTTCTTTGTCTATAAGGTTTGAGGACGCTGTATCTCTCTAGATTTCAACTCTTTTGCTTGCAAAACAGCGGGCATTCAGACCTGCCTCTTAAATTACTGTGCATTTGCGCTGAAACCACAGACCCCCACACCAGACAAGCTTCCTTGCCAGCCAGCCAGAAAGTCGGCCAGCCACCAAACACTGTCTCACTAATACTGTCTGCCTTCTCCTGTTTATTTTTCTTAACATCTCTGTCTTTGCATTCCTCGTGTTTCTTTCGAGTGAAGATCTGTAGTCTCCAAAATGCAAAAACAAACACGAGTTACAGGCATTTATGATGAATCTCAAATAAACAGCGAAAGGAATTCTTTGGTAAATGGCTGTGAATGAAGAATTTGGGCTATTTAGCTTCAGTTCTCAAAAGACATCGCAGACTTCAGGCTGATCTCAGCACATGTGGTGCCAATGAACACACCTCTTTTTCTAAGTGCTTGTGATTTAAAGCATGCTATCAACTCCTAAATTACTTCCAATCCTGTTGCCAATTAACCATGCTGTATAATGAGATGTAATTGTCAAATTAGAAGATGTCAACTTATGTTCATATGAATGCTGCGCCTCGGCGCAGACTTTCATTGCGCAAACTTTTCTCTCTCGTGCTGAGAGGATAACAAGCAAGTGACGACCACAAACGCTGTGGAAGTAACTGTCTCAAAATTACTTGGGGAGAGAAAGATGCTTTCCCCCGCTATAAATTACCCAATTTCATAGAAAGAGAAACATAACGCTGCTACTGCACACACATGTTACTGACATACATGTATACTAGAGGAATGCGGTGACAAATATAGAGTGGAGTGAAAAATGTATTTGTATGAGTGGAACTTTTTCACAGTTTGTCACACTGCAGCCGTAAACCTTGGTGGGTTTTGATTGGGGCTTTGTGAAGAAGAACAACGAAGGTAGAGCGCCATCTTTAAAAATATGTTTTCTTCATCAGTTTTGCAAAGAAAACTCTCAAAGGATGCTCTTGTAAAATTTTGCAACTCATACCGATTTGGACTTAGCCCTGGGCTTTGACTGGGCCACTGGAAGACGAGAGTACACTTTGATCTAAATCATTTTGTTGTAGCTCTGACAGAGCGTTGAGTGCTATTATCCCAGTGGAAGTATAGACGTCCATCCCAGCGGCAGGTTTAGAAATTCTCAGATCATGATGCTGCCGCCACCGTGTTTCAAAGTGGGCACTTTGATACGTTGAGTGAGATGTTCATTGTTAGTTTTGCATATTGACTGGAGTATTTAAGTTTGGTTCTAATATGATCCAAGCACCTTCTGTCACATGTTTGTTGAGTCAGCTATATGTGCCGAACTTTAATTTTTGATTGTCACGACTTCCTGTTAGCATTATTTTTCTTCGTGTGATTTCCAGCAGTACTTAATGAACCTTTCATGCAAGGCGATTATTAGAGTGGTTTATTGCATTTGTTGCGTACCTTCACTAAAACACGTTAGAACGCTCTGTGTTTCTGCTTAATCTTGTCTTTTCCACTTAAGTATTCATCACTTGTCTTTTGCAAACTTTTCATACAGTGCCGTAAAAGTACAGCACAGCTGCGTGCTAATTGCCTCAATAAACCTCCATGTAAAAATGTTTGCTACGCAATAAAAATTAACCACATTTACAGAATTTCCTTGCCTAATAAAGTGGTGATATTGTTGGCATTTATAAGCTGTTAGTCTGCGCCTCGAAATACATTTTGCATTCCAAATCACTAAAAACCTAACTCTTTAGCCCAAATAGGGCCTGAAAGCTTGGGGGTAGAGTTGGATTGGGAATGCATCTTGGTTTTGCAGGTTGAATCCAGTTGCACACACTTAACATTGCATGTTTTTGAAGACCAAAAACATGCCAAGAGTCCTCAGGTGGTTTTCCTGTTAACATAGGGCCATGCCTGTAAAAATATTTGGCCACAGGCAATGTGGCTGTCTTTACCTGAGGTTAATTTGAGTTGACAGAAATGCATACTGTGGATGCCTAAGATCATTAAGATCTAAAGTTGTCCCTGTTGCCGGTTCAGTTAGAAAAATAAAAAATAAAAGCATGCTGCTGTTAACATAAGCTTCATACTGAATGGAAAGAAGTCTGTGTGAATACATTTGAGTTTGAAACGTAGGGAATCAGAAACACGGCAGTCATGATATAAAGCTCCACAGCCACCACTCATTTCACGGCATCTCTTTTTCAACGACCCAGATTATATTGCGATCTTTTGAAGTGGTTTTTAATATTAGTTTACCAAACTTTCGTATTTTCTGACTTCCAGGCATGCTATTACCAGTATCCAGTGGCACGTTTACACGGAGCTGGTTTTCGGTGAAACCAAAACATTTTTGTTGAGATCCAGCCACTCGTTTACTCGTCTCCAGTGATTGCACTCTCTGACACCAGCACTTTTTGAAGCCCACTCTGAGTGGGAGTTTCTGGGAACACCCCCGCGGAGGTGTGAAGAACTCCGCAGATGTGAAAGGACACGTGCGCAGAACACACGGCTGCAGAGTTTGTTCTACGTGTGCAAGAACAAACTCAAGTAAAACAATGGCGGATTGCATTGTGTTGCATATGATTTTTAACCTCTTCAGTCTAACATAACCTTTGATACAGAATGTTTATGTGTTGCATGAGCACCTGGTTCACGTATAACTTAATTATAGTCACTAATAGTAGTTGTTTTTTTTTGTCATCTTAAAAGTCTGCTCACCCTTCTAAGACGTCATAAACACTTTATCTACCAGGCCTTTCTAACCATCAAACAGCAATTTACTCGATATTTCTTCTAATTCAGATTCTATGTAAAACTGTACATTGTCAGAACTTGGCTTGTTGTCAGGTGGAACCTCTGTTACCTAAACATATTGTAATTCACATTAGCTCCTAAGAGCAAGCCTTTCATTCATGAATGTTTGCAGAAGCAGTTTGATTTTTCACACTGGGGAGTACGGATGTGTTTGGACACACAAATTCAATGACTTGAATAAGTGAGCAAATACTTTTGGCAGTATGGTGTACTTTAGAAATTTGCAACACTTGAAAATATAAATTAAAAAAAAAAAATTATGAATATTTATCAATGCAAGAGAGTTGAAAAAGGCTCATCGAAGCTCATAGATGAAAGCCTTTGTACCAGAACGATTTTTCAACTGGTCTTCCTCTCTCACCTACAGATCTTTGTGTGTATGAGAAGCTTGGGATGCCGGTGACCATGCTGTTGGCTCCTGTCTGCGTGCTGCTGATGCTTGGGGGCCGTGCTTTTGCTGGAGGTTACCCCCCCATCCCTCACGTGAAGTACATGCAGCCCATGATGAAAGGACCTGTTGGACCTCCATTTCGAGAGGGCAAGGGACATTATGTTGGTAAGTAATCCCTCTTTCCACTATCATTTGTTTTCACGTTCTGCAAACCACACGGAGGAGTAGACCGCACAGCCTTTCTGCACCCTAATAGGTCTATTCTCTTTCTGTAATTAGACCTAATATTTGAAACCTATGTTCAACGTACACAAATATCCCTCCTCTGGAATCTGGCATTGCTCAGTAGGGGCCTATTAAAGGTCCGATTGCCAAATGTTAGTTGAAGTGAGTGAACGGGGCTAGTTGTTCCTCACACCATCTGGATGCCGTTACTTCAATGTTTTTAATCACATATTTTCCAGGAAAAAAAATAAATTACTTAAAAAAACATTCAGGGGAAGGAGAATAGAGACGGGGGGATGGGTGGTAACCATCACTGTACAACAAATGCGCACTATCATCCCCCTTGATGATCAAATTGGACTTAAAGTGTACCTGACCGGTTCTGGATCATGTGAGGGGTGGCGGGTGTAATCAGAGGCCCAGTTCTCAGAGCAAATTTCAAAGCAAATGTAATTACTAAAAGAGTGTTTAAAAAAAAAAAAAGATGAGTAAGATGGGGAGATTATTTGATGGTGACGTTTAGCACCTAAACTTCAAAGCTTTGTCAGGAGCGTTAACAAGACCACAGGGATTCTTTTTTTTTTTTTTTTTTTCTGTGAATAGTGAGCTCAGACCTGAGAACTAAACACTGCTCTTTGATGAATGGTTGAAATAGGATGCATGATTTTACTGCCACTCAGTGGTCAAGAGTCTTCACTGCATCCCTACACTGTCACCTGGCTCACAAACATGCAGACTTTCGAAACAGAAACAAACGCGCAGAAAGAGATAAAGACATTTCTTGACTTAAAGTGTCTTTAAAAAAACAAAATAATGCTCATTAAATTCTAAGGAAAGCAAATAAACAAAAGAATCATCTTCTGTGTCATGTAACATAATGAAATTAGGTCAGATCTTAAAGTGCCATATTATGCAAATTAATTAAAAAAGTGCTTTTTAATATTAGATTATTTAGTCAAATAAACATTGCACATTAGAATTTTTTCTTTTAAATTCATCAAGAAAGACATAGAATGACTGAACAAAACTTTGTCACCATAAACACTGAGTGCATATAGAAAACAATTTTTGAATGGCCCAAGCTTTTGTTTAACAGCATTTGCTAAATTACTACCAGTATGTTTTTTGGTGTACTTTCTAGTTAGTTATAAAATGTGTTTGATGTCATGTTTTGTATTTCATAAGTACAACTGGCTACAATACTTATGCAGTACCAGCAGAGGGGAGTAAAAGCTCCAAGTTACATGTTGAATATCAGAGCTAAAGCTCTAGTGATTGTTGTACTGAAAGGCACTTCAACAATCTAATGTCAAATTCTCAATCGAAATAATATCTCTTCTGATATTATATCTGAAATTCATTAATATTTTTAATGTTCCTATTAAGGCTTCAGCTTCTTTATATAAATTGTGCTCATTTATCCCAAATATTATTCCATAATTTGTTTGCAATTTATTTATTCATATTATATTAATGAATCTATATCTTGTCAGTTGTTGTATATGTATGAAAAAGAAAACAATAAAACAATTGTTCAAATTACTTAATTTAATGTTGACATGGCGACATGACGTCAGCAGATGTGTGATATCTAAAACAGATATTGTAACAACAATATCACCATGATAAAAGTACTGTAAAAGAGAGCTGCAAGCAAGATTACACTGTGGAATAACTTAAGTGGTTTTAATTATTTTCAAAATAGAAAGAGGGAAAGCAATGATTACTCTAACTACTTGATTTTTGTTTTCTAGACATGCCACCTATGATGAAAGGGGAACCAGGTCCTCAAGGGAAACCTGGACCAAGAGGCCCTGCTGGGCCACCAGGATTACCAGGAAAGCCTGGAATGGGAAAACCAGGTCTCAATGGACAACCAGGGCCTCAGGGACCTCCAGGGTTTACAGGAATTGGTAAGCCTGGACTCCCAGGTCTCCCAGGAAAGATTGGGCCAAATGGAATGCCAGGAGTGAATGGCGAGGTTGGACCTCGTGGTGAGCCAGGACCCCGTGGACTTCCTGGGCCCCCTGGTGTCCCAGGCCCTGCTGGTTTGTCACTGAATGGAAAACCTGGACTCCCAGGTATCAGAGGTCCACCTGGAGCTCGGGGTGAGCCAGGATTAAAAGGTATTTCTGGCCCACCAGGGGAACGTGGACTTAAGGGTGAGAATGGTAATGGTAAACCAGGAATTCCAGGTATCAGGGGGCCACCAGGTCTAAAAGGCAGTACAGGACCCCCTGGATTTCCAGGTATTGGCAAACCAGGACAGAAAGGTTTACCAGGACCGCCTGGACTTAAAGGTGATGAAGGACTGCCAGGAAAACTAGGAGAACCAGGACAGCCTGGTCCACCAGGTCTACAAGGTCTTCCTGGGCCAGCTGGGTTGGGGAAGCCTGGTCTAGATGGACTTCCAGGAACACCGGGTCCTGTGGGTCCTAAAGGTGAACCAGGGACTCGAGGAACTCCTGGAACTCCTGGTGCACCTGGCTATGGAAAACCTGGTCTAAATGGGCCAAAAGGAGAAAAGGGTCATGGTGGATTTCCAGGTCTCCCTGGGGACAAGGGAGAACAAGGAATTGTTGGTCCAATTGGGGTGCCAGGTCTTGATGGACAACCAGGACCACAAGGCGTTCAAGGTCCAATGGGACTTCCAGGAAAACATGGAATGCCAGGGCAGAAGGGAGAGCTAGGACCCAAGGGACCCCCAGGACTGCCTGGACTCAAAGGTGACCAAGGCCCCAGTGGCATCCCTGGGCGACCTGGTTTCCCAGGGGAAAAGGGCATCTCTGGACCTAATGGTCCTATTGGTAAACCAGGCCCTAAAGGTGAGTCAGGGCAAACTGGCCAACCTGGAAATCCAGGGTTGACAGGTTCTCCAGGGCCTAAAGGTGAGGTAGGCTTTATAGGGACTCCAGGCCCCAGAGGCCAGTCAGGAATTCCTGGTCTCCAAGGGCCTATGGGTCCTATGGGCCCACAGGGTGCCCCTGGACCACGGGGAGAAGCTGGACTTCCAGGGCCTCCAGGGTTAGGCAAACTGGGTGACAAGGGAGCAATGGGTCCACAAGGTCCACCAGGAAAACCAGGGCCTTCTGGGCTTAATGGTATGCCTGGTCCACCTGGTCCTCCTGGCCCTCCTGGCCCTCCAGGAAATGGCCAAACTGTTGCTGCAGGAGTCACTGATGCAGGACTAGGTGGCGAAGAAGTACCTGGGGACAGGAAGGGTCCTGCATACACTCAAGTTCTCTCTGCCTCACTAGCCCCAGCGTTCACTGCTATTCTCACCACACCATTCCCACCTTCCGCCCTGCCAATCAAATTTGATAGGACCCTGTATAATGGACAAAATGCTTACAGCACTTCTACTGGCATCTTCACCGCTCCTTTATCTGGCGTCTACTACTTTGCGTACCACATGCACGTGAAGGGAACTAGCCTGTGGGTGGCTTTGTACAAGAACAATGTGCCAGCCACTTATACCTACGATGAATACAAGAAAGGCTACATGGACCAAGCATCTGGCAGTGCAGTCCTAGAGCTTAAAGAAGGTGACGAGGTATGGGTTCAAATGCCCTCAGATCAAGCAAACGGCCTTTACTCTACCGAGTACATCCACTCCTCCTTTTCAGGATTCCTGCTCTGTCCCACATAACCTTTTCTTCTTCAAAAAAAAGTTCCTATATTTGTGACTCAGATCAGCCCTATACCCAAGACACCTGCAGCCATAATAGAAATATAAAAAACCCATAACATGTTTAAAAAATTATTACAATCACATTATTTCTCTCACCGCCAACAGTCCCAGTTTGAAAAAAAAAAATTGTGAATTCAATATGAAATGTTAAAAGGCAGGGGAAGGATTGTCATACTGTGTTCTTTTAATGTCCTTCAAATGTATGTTTAGGGTTATATTTTGTGATGTTTTTAGCCTATATTAATTTTAATTATTATATTGTCATATTTTGTTGTTATTATTTGAACCTTGTCATCAGTATCGCTTTTGTCTGTTGGATTTAGACTTGTAAGTGCCTTACACGTAGTGAGTGCGTAACGGACCTTCCCGTGTGACTGCACATACTGTCAGACAATATGGTCGCCAGAACGTGGGGCGGGAGGGAGACACGTTTCCCGGCATGCAGTCGCTTCTGCGTGTGTAATTTAAATAATTATTAGAAAAAGAAAAAAAAACAACAAAAAAAAAAGCCTGCACAAAGAGTAACACTTCAACACAAGATCACAGTTTTTTCTGTGAAAAGAAATCAAGGCATTTGGTCCTCCAACACTTTTAGTTTGCCCAAATTCTAAATTTCTCAAGAGAAATGTATACTTTATTATTTGCTGGTATATGAACCTATTGGGTGCTATTTTGTTTCTCTGTTTTTTTTTTTTTTTTGTAGTTTGAGACCATTTAGGATGTGAATAGAGTCTGAATTTACATGCAGTCAGAAATGTATAACAAAAGCATCTGCAAATGGACAGTAAAGACTGTCTACTGTTAGATTAGCTTGGATTGATTTTTCTTTTTCATTTGCACTGTCTTATTGCACCAGAGATTTCGTTTTCCCCCCAATACTCAATCGTTCATACATCTGATTCCAAAGTATATCCTATAAACTAATAATTCTACATCACTTAGCAGTTCAAAACACAATGCCAGAAATGTCCCTTTCTTCTTATTAGAGAAAAAATATGTGAAAATGGTAAAAGCTTGAGTGTACTCCAGAACTGGAGATGCTGATAAATTTCAAACTAAATGCCTGTGACTATGCCACCCGTGAATTTTGGCACTTCTAGTAAACATATGTACAGAGGCTTAACACTGTAAACTGGGGTTTTTAGAAAAAAAAAAAAACAAAAAAAAAACGTTCTTTAGATTGACCGTGCTTCCTTAAAAGCTAAAATAAGAAAAATTATGTGGTGATTTTTTTTTTTTTAGCTCTTCAACAATAAATGGATCATATAGAGGCACAGTTGACCAATTAAAAGAAATGGTATCCAAGAATACTGCCAATTCTTTTGAAAATATAAAGAACCCAGTAGGCTATTATCAACAATGAGAATAAGATTTGTGCCAATCGTTTCTTGAAAATACTTCCCGTACTTAGCCTCGTGTTATAAACTACTTAATGTCATATTTGGGCGTCATTGGATAGATGCAGTTCTATTTACTATGCAATTAATAAGGAGGCAAGAGTTTTGGATAATAAAAGACCGTATGTTTTCCATTGTTCCAAGATTTTAATTTGTGGTAAATAATTTTCCCCAGGTTGAAAATAAAAAATACATCTCCATCTGCATCAAGCACCTGTCCTGGCTTCCTAAATTTTCACAACTCTTTTTCCGAAGGCCGCACTTTTGACACCGCTGTTTTGGAGCCTTGCTAACCGTGGAGATTTCGTTTCCGTTTCCTTTGTTATAAAGATTAAGATGCATCTGTCACGATTTCATGGCTTCTTTTGTTGTCTTTTAAATTTTTGTGACTGCCCCCTTAGTCCCATCAAATCCGCACCACATGTAAACGGGACGTTGTGGAGTTCTCAAAAAATAAGCTTCTACAGACTCTGATCGACTTAAAATTGCAAACTATGACAATATTGTCCCTGTATGGTTTGGCGTTGGTGATATTAAAAACAACTATTTATGTACAGGGTTTTTCTTAACCCTCTTAACAAAATACAGTCAAGTTGAAGGCTGGATTTGTTCCAAATTCTTTCATCTGTAAGAGGATTATTTATTATTATGTATGTTCAGCAGCCGACCCAACAACTTGTGATGGGTGCTGTACGTCCAAAAGTCTGAACAAATAAGGATTTTCCAAGCGAATAAGAAAAGGGACCAACAGAAGTTCACCAGTTGTGAAATACAGGTTGTGTAACATTTAACAAACCCCCAGTTTATTTCTAGAAGAGGCAGCAGGTCAGAGGTTAGAGCTCTGTGTTTGCTCACTACTGCTGGATGAAACATTGAAGATCTTCCTGTCAATAAATGCATGGGTGTATGTGTGTGGTTGACTTTTTTTTTTTTTTTTTTTTTTTTTTCTTTGGCTGTGTCACGTTGTCCCCTTCAGAAGTCCGGACATGAATATTTCAATGAGCATAATAATAAACTTGAACGAGCTTACGAAGCCTTTGGAAAAGCTATGATTTCATTAATGTTCCTCAAGAACGCTTGAGAATCGGAACATCAGAATGCTTTCAGCTCCCTCTGGGTTTTGGCAGGAATTCCACAGGAGGTTTTACATCACGAGTCTCTGCTGAGAGGAGAAAGAGAACTAGCTACTGAAATAGATGATTCATGTGACATGGAAAACAGCCAAAGCTGAAGCGAGATACCGATGATAATATCGAGGAGTATTCGAGATTAACACTGAATTTGCTGTTTTTCTACGATTTGACCCATGCAAGAGGAATCGCGGCTTGCTGTAACTCGGGGCTGAACCAAGTCAAACGAGAAAAGTCAACAGTTTTTGAGATGTGCCGATTTCAGCGGCTGTTAGCAAGCTAACACACACGGTGCACGGCCGGGGCAAAATTTGTCATTTTTACAGTGTCTTGCAAAAGTATTCACGCCTTGAACTTTTACACATTTGTTACCATAACCAAAACCTGCAGTGCATTTTATAGTAAAGGTTTATGCTCACCGCTTTGCAGAACCATCTATCACAGCGATTGTTTCATTCACTCTTGGGGATCCTCTACCAGCTTTTTGCACATCAAGAAATTAAAGCTCGGTGTCTGTGAACATCGACTTTCAAGTGTTGCCACGGCTTCTACATTAAAAATGGGTCTTAAAGAAAGCATCTCCAAAGCGTCATACTGCCGTCTCCTCCCTACACGGCTTGTTGCAGTCTGTACTAATACTTCTTGTGGCTTTCTTTTTCAAGTACCCTTTTTGTGGACTGCAAGGCCAGTATATGTCCTTTTCCAAAGGATTCTTGCACCTGATCTGTGGGTCTCTGCAGCTCCTCCAGAGTTACCACGGACATCCTGGCTGTTTCTTTGACTAATTCTCTGTATGTCTGCGACCTGTCGCTTTGGGTGGGCCGCTGTCGTCTTTGCAGCTGTCCCGTACTCCGTCATGAGCTTACACATTGAATTCCGCCTTCAACATATTGGATTTTGTGGTTCCAGCATGAAACGTGGAAAGGTTCAAGTGATACTTTTGCAGAACACTGAATTAAAGAGAAAAAGCCTACGTCTGTTCTTTTATTTCTCTGAAATCCAACAGAATCTGCTTGCATTGCCCAAACACTTGTTACACTGAAAGAAAACAGCTTTAGACCTTAGGTAATGAAGATGATCTTTGTGCCAAACATTGAGATCTGCAATTAAAAGGAATGTATGCTGTTAGACAGATTTTCTCCCCCCATAATTAATCCAGAATGCTGTCACTAAACAGTAACCCTTTAAGTTGCTCTAGAAAAGCACTGTGAGGATGGTGCCTAATCAGTATTTTATACCAGCGTAATGCACTTACCCTTTCCTTCACATAGCATGAGCACACCAACAACTGCTTGTGTATCATTCAGTTCGGTTCTGTAACACATTCTAAGACTTGTTTTGTGCTGTATGTTTTTTTTTCTTTGTGTGTGTGTTTTGTTCTTTCGAACTCATCTTGTGGTTTTGAACAAAAGAAGCGCTGATGAGAGTCACACGTGCTTATTGCTCTCTTTCCTTAAGTTTTTACAGACAATGTCACTTGCTTGCTGAGTTTGCATTGTGTGCAAATCATTCAACAAGTGTCAGTGAGATCCTAAAACGCAAATTATATGTTTGAACTGTTTCCTTTTTGTCTATATTGAACAACAAAAAAAAGAAGAAGAAGAAGAAGGAAGAAGAAAAAAAAAGACAATCGAAAAAGAAAAAAAAGAATCCCAACAGTTTGCTTCGGTTCTTTAAGGGATATTTGTTTGTTTTTATTTTTCAGTAGACACAAACGGCCGTTCCCATTTGCACATGAAATTAATGGAGATGTATTTATACATTATTGATAATTTAATAGAGATGCCAAAAACTGACCACCGAAGCCTAGAACATACAAATGGTATTTAATAGCATTGACTAGTTAATAGCCTTTGTAACATGTAGTTAGCATTCTAGAGTTGTTTGTGAAGGATTATTTGTGAACGTTTATTTTCTTATGTGTCACGTACAATGTAGTAGCGTATGTTTTTTTTTTTTGTTGTTGTTGTTATACATGACTATTGCTTGCACTCTGCAATAGAATATGGGTATAAAATGCACTCCTTTTGATTGAAAATGTTTGTCTGCTTATACAAAATCTACAGTACTTGATTGTATTGATAACACATCAATAAAAATACAGAAAAAAACCCCTTTGTACTCTTGTCTCATGCCTTGAAATACAGCTCTTTGTGTGTAATTATTTCATATAACATAGGAGCATTTTATTATTTAATTTGAATTACTGAAATAAGTTGACTCTTCAGTGATGTTATAATACACTGAGATTAACCTGTGTGAGTGAACAACACTTGTTAAGGAGCAGATTGAAAGAGTAGTATTTATTTTGTATGTCATGATTGCAGCACAAGTTGGTTTGCGGGAAGCTGTTGCAAGTAAGTAAATGGTCGCTAGAGGGAGCCACAGAGCTCTAGCAAAGATGCAGGCAGACTCACCTGAGGGATTACTGAAGGTCCCAGGCGGATGTGCCGATAAACCTTTGAGCCAGTTAAGATCCAAAAATGTAGAGTAGATCCAAAAATAAGCACCTTACCAAGAGTACCTTGCTGTTAGATTACAAAAGTATCAAATAAACACAAGGTCTGACACAGCATTGTAGATATGGGAAGATTAAAGATATTTGAGTATGATTTAAGAATTAACTGACGACGCATTTTTCAGTAATCTCAAATTTCACAGATGGACGACGGAGGATTAAATAATCTTAAATAAGCACGCTTGTCTTTGTTTGGAATTTGCTTCTACGGACACGTGACAAGTATATCTATATTTAAAACAAATAACCCACGAGCACAGGGATGAATTGTTGTTCTAACTTTCTGGAACTGTCGTCACCATGGTGAGCTGTCATTACTCACCCGGATTCCTCTTACGTCTTACTGACGCAACTCTCCGTGTTGCGTTTGGATGATTCTGGCAAACTAATGTAACAATCGGTTTTCATCTTTGTTTTGGTTCAGTAAGTGGGGGGTGGGAGATGAAAAGCATTTTTCAAATGTTGTATTCGGTTATTTACCTGTTTTGTTACAGGTTCAAATTCAAAACCGTCATATCCATTTTGAAGATACTTATGAAATGTTAAAGTTAATTCATCATGAAGAACAGATTTAGAGAAAAGAAAAGCTGAATTTTCAATAAACGCCAGTGTTTAACAGATTGTTATATTTTATATTAGATTATAGTCATAGATGTTTTTTCTCTTGTAGCTCATAAATGCAATGGTAAATATTTGTACTGAGTCTTAATTTGGGTGTGTAAAAATTCAAAATAAGTGATCATTTGACATTTTATGTTTTACAACATTACAAAATGAAGAATTTTTTTTCATTTGACTACGTTTTCATGGTAAATGGTAACTTTAACTGCTTTTTAATAATTGCCTTATTTTTCTGTTATCATTAATGTAAAAGGTGTTAATTCGTCTAAAGGAAGCTATACATTCTACATTATTTGTGTTTACAAAGGATGCATCTGAAATAGCTGTCAAAACAACGTCCAATAAAAAGCATTTAATGGCTTCCCATACTTCACGCAATTCGTATGTGCCTAGTAGGAATGTGCACCTAGCTCTGAAATTGCCTTGTAGTACCTTCTAGTTCGTGTCATTCGTAATACAATTTCCGACGGTCCGCAAAGGTGTCGGGAGGCTCCTCCCCTCCATCATAGCCCGACTTCCAACGAGAATTGAGGGTGCTACATTGAAGAGGAACAAAAAGGCGACCTGACAGCGGTGTTTTCTCTCCCTCCACTTTCTCCGGGGTAGTTACGGGATTTCAATGTTCAGCCTGATCCTTGTAAGTATTCATTTAACAAATTACGAACATTGGGTTTCCATTTTTTTTTTGTATGGCTAATTAGAAGTGGGATGTTACATGATAAGAAGGTTTCCACGGTACATGGCAGCCGCAGTAAGTTGCATGAGGGCTCGCCTGATAAGGCGAACCACTATGTTAGCCTAGCTTCATAGCTTAGACAGCCACGACTCTCGCCGCTTTTTTTACAGTAAGATGTGTTACGAGGCAAGGAAATGTTACAAGTTTGTTTATTACCTCAGTGTGATGGAGTCTACATCTGGGAAAAGTCTTAAGTTATTGAGACTTTCTCAGATTGAACGTTGCTAGTGGTGACGGCAAAATGCGGAGTTCAGCTAACCTGCTAGCTAATGTAGCGGTATTAGCGTGCTATTGTGACCACTGCCATTTCACAGACAAAAACGGAACATTTCGAACGGGTTTTATTGAAATGTCGACAACAAAGTTCTCCGTGAACCTTTCGAAGATGTTTATTTTTTTTCGCCAAAGCTAAATATTACTCGTTGTGTGACATTGGCGGTTAATGATACCTTTAATTGTACATTGAGCTTGCGAAACAGCTCAAGCTTAGCAGATCGTGTTGTACGACCTAGTTCGCCTTTAACCAGTGGTTAACGTTTTTTTTTGCAGTTGCTTCAAGTGTAACATTGACCGCAGATGTACTATTACGACATCCTCGTTTATAGCAAGTGGTGGTCATCTTACGTCCTGGGATTTAGTTCTTTTACAGAGTAACGTCAGTAGTCATGCTAGAACAGCCTTGGCTCCCAGATGGCCAAGAACTGGCAATAGTTTTAAGGCGACTGAGTTAGCCGGTTCCACCCTGAGTGACAAATGTTGACTCAATTGTGTGGTTGAACTATTTGTTCGACGCTGTGATCCAGGCCACCATTTAAACTTGCTCTGTTAGTTGAGACTTTTCAAATAATACAGAAAATCCAAAGTTCTGGGCATTTTCATGTCATCAATTTACACTCAAAATATCTGTGTAGAAACTTAGTTTTATTATATGTACTTTTCAGTAAAACGTAATAAAAGAATCATCTATGCATTTACTTAAACATGCCTATTGCTTGCACTCTGCAATAGTTTAGGGATTAATAACCCTTCAGGACATACTTGAGTTGTTTTGCGTTTTCTCGTTCCAAAAGTTCTGACTGTACTTTGCTGTTTCCCAACATGAACTTCATGGACAATGCACTGAATTCTAAATGTACGTGCGCTATTAATGTGGATTTTAGAAGCTAAAATTCTACAATAGTAAATAAGCAGATTTGACAGAGATAGCGGAGTCCTCTAACGGGGAAATCCAACGACCGTTGCATAGAAACATACCCGTTCCCCTCACAAATCAACGGAACTGACACCTTGTTGAACAGTTTACACACACAGCCCTAGTATTTCCACCGGTAATTTACTTTGATGCAGAAATTGCTGCCACAATCGAGGTTGGACGGGTCTGTAATTTATCCTATCTGGTGTTTCATGAAACAGAAAGCACCCCTGCATTTTAGCTTTTGTGGGCTGAAGTGAAATGAGGAAATGCAGTTGGGGGAGGAAGTTGACTTGAGCAGCTGTGACACTAAAGGCCACTGCAAATTCCCATGCCTCACTGGTTTTTGATTTAAGGCTGCTCAGTGATTCCGGTTTCGGTGCTGATAGTAAATTTCAATGAGAGGGTGATACGATATTGACGCCCTAAACATTCCTGCCAACATGGGTGGATAAGTGAATGAGTAACAGGTAAGCTAATTATACATTCCTGCTTATGAGTGAGCCACAGCAAGGTGACCCACTTAGCTTGTAGTGGCAATAGAGGGTGAGGTCTAGAAATCTGGGATATAAAGAGCTTTTTTTTTTTTTTTTGTTTGTTGACACAAAGATTATCCTGATGGTGTCTAATTGTAGAAACTGATTCAAGGGTTTATTTCACGAAAGACCAGAATACCTGACAATCTGAGTAATGCCACATCAACTCTTTTTACATGACTCATGCTTCAACACATACGCAGGTCATTCCTGCTGGTGAGCTGGCTTTCATCTTGAATCTAATTGGCGCATGATGCACTGGCCAGTCTAGACAGAGTCTTCCTTGAATTCACTCCCCGAGATCACACCTTGCAGTCATATGGTCTCACACTACAAGTTATATGCTTACAAATGGATGTGGTGAATGAGACTTTGAGCTAGAGGGAATCCCATGTCATGCGGCTTGTCATGAGAAACCAAGCCCCCACCTCCCCGCCCTTCCCCGACACACACACACACGCACTCGACTTGAATTTTCAGCTTTTCTTTTTAAGTGTGCTTAAAGTAGGGTAGGATGAGACCTAGTCAAACTCGAATGTCTCAGTTCGCAAACTTTTAGATGGGATTTCTTTGGGATAACCTCGTCGGTGGTGCATCTTTGTGTGTTTTCACAGCAAAAACATTTTCTTTTTTTCCTGTTTTAAATCCTCGCTGTTTTCCACTGTAGGACCTGGGCCAAATAAATTTTCCCGGTAAGGTGATGGGACTTTGTGTCTGTACCTCAACACAAATGTCAAGGTTTCGTTTGTTTGAGAATGGATGTCAAACATTTCTCAGCATTTTGTTTCTGTCACCTCCCACTTTAACTCAGTTGGAGACTCATTTTACTTGACATTCTGATGGAACAGCTGTTTAAAACTCAAAATGAAAATCAGTGTTTTATTTTTGCTTGGATTTAAATAGATTAGTAAAGGCTGATTAAGTGAGTACTCCTCCTGTCAGTGTCAAATCTAACTTAGTTCCTCAGCATTGAGTATTAACCAACTTTAGACTGAAGGGAGTGAAGCGCACTGCAATGCTTATTTGGTTAATTTATCTTTAGGACACAGAGTGCAAGATTTAGCTCCTAAAGGTCTGTACATTTCCTGACTTTTTAGAGTGATTTGAAGTGTTTCAGAGTGTAATCTCTGTGATATAAATATGGTATCACTTTACAATAATGGGCTGTAATCCTGACCATGGTACAGTCTGCTCTACTACAGATGTGAACAAATGGAAAGGCTGTTTTAGCATAATTTGGTTCGATTAAATTCCATTTTTTCTTAGTTTGTGGTGACTTTGCTGACGTTATAAAGTCTAACCACTGAGGGTAAATCATTGGTATATTTGTAGTTGCTGATCAGAGTTCCGGATTGCTTAACTTGAGCCTCTGGAGTCATTTCTGAGGCTTCCAGGTAACAACTGGAAGCCTGTTACTTATCTTATTGCCCAACTCCAAGGGGAGTCTTGTTTTTTGTTTGTTTTGTTTACTTTTATTTGAAAGCAACAACTTGCTTTTAACTTAAGAGCAACTGCTCAAGTAATACGAAGAAAAAAACTAGTGTTTTATGCGTACTACGTTACAGGAATAAAAGGGTAGTGTTTTATAAGTGTAGAAATGCACTGTGGCAGGAGGGGAAGTTCTCAGCCTTGGTTACCGTAACTGTGAAAGGCGAACCCCATGTACTGTAACACGATGCCAACTTATCAAAGCGGGTTACTGGGGGAGAACACCACCTGTGTTGTTGCCTGCTGGCTTTAAGCCCATCTAGCCACGGGGATCCTGCGAGTGTTGAAGGTAGGGTGGAGAAGGCCTTCTCAATGTTGACTGGCTTTACACAGTTGTCTGAAATTGTTCTTCTTTTCATTTAAAAAAAAAAAAACAAAACAAAAAAAAAACCCTTTACATAATACAATTTTGGCTTCGTTAAGGGTTATTCTTGTGCGTTGAAGTTGTGATCACTTCTCACCGTGCGAGCAGCAGGGAATCAATCTCCACTTTTTTTTTTTTTGACCATTTGGATCCTCTCAACTTTTATATAGCAGCGCATCACTCTGTGAATGCCTTTTCAGTTTTCGTGCGTAACGTATCTGTTAATGAGTCACGCTGTGTACGGCACGGTATTCGTTTACAGTTGTTGCCGTAGCGTTCAGTTAAAGCAAAGACACAGACTCGTTGGGACTGTGTCAGACTAACACCTCATGTAGATGCTGCTGGTGTGGTGTTGCCTGCTGAAACTATAGCAACAGGTAGGACTTGACCCTTGCTTTGGGTTAACTCGTGTTTGTGGCTTTTATCTTTTAACACTTTTCTATAATGCAGTTATTCTGGTGGTGGTTTGTTTTTTTTCTTTTCTGTTTGTTTTTTTTATATGAAGCTGATGCATTGATTCAAAATCTGTTTTCGTCCAAAGTGCTGGCAGACATGTAAACATCAATCATGCCGTGTTTCTCTTATTACCTAGGCATTAATTTGCCTCCTGCTGCAGCTGTTTTTTGTTCTCCCTCTTAAGAAGCTTATCAAACACTTAAACTAACTGACGGCTTCTCCCCGAATGACTCTAAACTTGCATGGTCTTCACGAACATAATCTCAGAACAGAAGGGATTTGTACCCCGTAGCTGTGATTGTATAATTAAGTGTATTTTCCCTATTAAGAAAGTTGGCTTTCCAGCAGACGGACCTTGCTGTCCATTGTCAAACATTTAGGTTTAATGCTGCATGTCCCTGTCTCTTGCCAGTCTCAAATATATGAATGTTTAAAGATGTTGCCTTTGTTCAGATCTCTTCACAAAGAACATCAGAATTCCCTGTAGAAGCACTTGTTGCTACCACAGAGATAATTGTTGATATAGCAACAGGCGAGTCCTGATGCAGCTCTCCGAACGCAGCGTTTGCTTCCAAATGTCAGCAGAATTGATGTTGCAGTGGGACCAAACCTCTTGGTAAATATTTGTGCAGGCGCGCTCTTGTTTCTGTCAGTGTTGGCATTCTTTCATAAAGTAGACCTTTATTTTAGTGGCTCACCTTTACATCCTGCTGTAGTACATCTCTCTGTTTTCAACACATGCATATCAATAATATGTAGACTAATCCACAGTCCAGACAATTAAACAATAACCATCTTTTTAACTGTTAAACGATAAACTAACAAGTTAATGGTTTGTACAGACAACTTCATGCAGCAGTTTGGACTTTGAGCATTGGCTATGGATGCTCCAACTAACCTGTTCATTGCAGTTTGTGTGGAAGTCATTATGTAACATCTGCTCATTCCAAATGTTCACATCTAGAGGAAAAGTACCCAGTTTAACACTTTAGCAACAGGAGAGGGCGTGTATGCCAACAAAATACCAAGAACGAATTATCAACTGTTTCCTGGTTTACATGAAACTTTTTAAAATGCACTTTGCAGTAAAACTACTAGGGGTAACACAAGTTGTTTTTCTAAAAGTCATGCACTTTATTTGTTTTAGCCTAATGTTTTCATTCCATCTTAAAATATCAATGATTTTAAGTTTGTAAACATTTCTTCTGGAACTAAAGGCAGCACATAAACCTGATCCACCACTAAAACCAGAAGCACACGATGGAATTGGAACAGTTTTTTTTTTTTTTTTTTTTAGCTTGATCATAATCATGGGTCAGTGTGGTTGACCATGTATGTATCTGAAGAAAAATAATACTTTATACTTGGTTTCAAAACTATAAACACACTTGTGGCCTGAAGGATTCATGAACAAACTGTTTTTGATGCACTTTTTTTAGTTTCGTAAAAACAGATGTAGATCGGAGAAATTTATGCTTTCTTGCATAAACTGAGACAATCAAAATGGTCCTTTAGTTTAGTGCTGATGGTGATGAGTTGGGTTGCCAGCTTCGGCCTTAGTGCACCACATCATACAGCCTTATCTTACGGTACTTGCAAATTCCCTTTTTCCTATCTGGTTCCCCAAATGATGACACACAAAGTTGCAAAAGTAAATGGAGACCTTTTGGTTGTTTTCCGCCAGCTGACAAGCAGGCGGAGAACAGCGTCTTTATTAGTCAGCTGGGGCAACTCGAGAACTATTTTCTTTCTTGCGTCAACAGAAGAGTTTCCAACATGGATTCAAAATGGTGGCAGACATATGCAGCAAAAGCAACAAATGTGCTTCTTTTCAAAAGTTGAAAAAATTTATCATTCATAAAAGTGTCTCTTTTTGTGCCTTGGCTAGATTGCCGAAGCACATTTTTGGCTGGAACAGCAGCGCTACTACCCCTTAGACTTGTTAAATTTTCCTAGTGTATTTAGAAATAATTTTGAGTTTTATTATTTTGTCCCACGGGTCATTTGATTCTTCTGGTAGATATGTTTTAATTTAATGGAAAAACTAAGACAAAAAGGACTGCTTTGATTGTTTAGCGCTTGTTCTGATACTTTACATTTCTGTTCCCTTCTGTAAGCCCTTTTCTCTGTCCTTGCCCACCCTCTATGCACTATCATAAGGCTTTGATCATTGCATTGTTTATCTATGCTCACTCAGAGGCTGTAAAGCGATGTGATAAGTGGCCCTAACCATGCAAAGTACATGTATGCTGGGTGTTTCTTTTCATAGGAGTAGGGAGGGGATTTCCATATCTCCCCTACCCCTAATAATTCCCCCACCTCCTGTTTCTAGCTTACAGGGACACACAGAGCCAGAACAACAAGCACTCCAACTGAAGATTAGCTTCTGTCCTCTGGGAATACAGCAAGACAACCTGTTGTGCTGAACAGGGGATAGTCAGCATGCCCAATTTATCATAACATAAACACAGCAAATAGTGTTTGTTTAAATCCAAACCATTTAGATTGTCAGCTAACTTGACTTTGGAAGATATTGTATAAATCCTTAGATTTTAAGTGCCAATTATTGAAAAAAAAACAAAAAAAAACCCCTAGATTTAAGTGAATATGTGACACTGAGATGATTTTTCTTTATGGAAATTTGAGGTTTCCACTCACCAAATTTATAATAAGCTACCAGTAAATAGGAGCTCTAACATCGAACAGCTCAAAACAAATTACTGCTAAATATTGTGCATTTGAAAATAGACATGCTGATGTCTGTCTGTAGAAACTGCAAGCAAAACAGGAATAGACCGTTTTCAAAAGCCAAACTGTAGCACTTTAAATTTAATTAAAATGTACTGCTTTTGCAAACCATTGGTTGAACGTGCAATCTTTTCCATATCGGGCTGCCCACATTTAGATTACATCTACTGAAATGGCACGTATCCTCTCTTCTGTCTTTGGTTAGGAAGCTCAGTTTGCTCACAAAACTGCAGTTTATACTGTTTGACATTTTGCTTTTAGTTCCCCAAAAAGTTGCATATGCAGACTTTCTCTCTGGACCTTCCACATTCTGCTATGTTGAACCTGGTGCAACTATATCGCCAACGCAATGTCAGTTTGTGCATTAGCCATATCGCAAAGGACTGGAGTGCAATAATTATTGGCTAATATATTACAAGTCTTATGAACTTGCATTGTGAATGCTTATGTAATAATTGGACAGGTGGACAGAGTCTCATTCAGCAGCAGATGCTCACATGGGACAAAAATATTACTAGCAATGTTATGGGTCACAGTGTAACATAATGAGAGAAGAACCCTATCGCCACTGACATCATGAACTTATTTATTATTTCTTTTAGATTTTTCTTAGGTCATGCGGACCTGGTTATCTTGAGACCAGACACTAAATAGAACCAGAATATCACAGGATAAGTGAAACTCTTGACATTTCTGTAAAAAAAAAATTTAGCTTGTCTTTGCCTGCCTGCCTCAGTTCCTTGGGAAACTCCATTATTTACCAGAGGTGATACCTTCTTATATTGGAGCTGAACTTATTTGGCCTGAGGGTAATTATAGGGCTATTGGTTTTGACATCTTGAGCCAGGGGAGTCCCAAGCAAACCTTGCTTGAGCTCTGAAAGTATTGCCACCCTGGCTCACCCATGTTATGCCGAATCCTTAATATGAACTCTTTTTCTTTCAATAGTCCTCTATTTCTGTATTGTAGTACAGTAATCAACTAAATTTACAATACCAAGTTGGCTTGAGGTTAATTAACAGAGACTTTCTTGATGATCTGCTTTTGGAGGGAATTTCATTTCTTGTTCCACTGATGAATAAATATTCTGAAAATTTCTGCTGTCACAGAAAGCAATTCTTGTAACTAGTTTTGTATCTTTTTGTAGGATTGTTGCGTGCAGTGTGAACCATTCTGCATATTGATCTAATTTTAGACGTTTCTTAAACAATACCCACCCACAAAGTGACTGTAAAAGAAGCTTATTTTTGGTACAGTCAATTGTGAAAGTTTATTCCTCACATTTCTTGTTGGCCTCTATTGTCATATTGCAATGTGAGTCATGTTTTTGAACTATATACTTTCACAACCGCATTCATGCTCTTTGCTTTGATATTTCCTGTCCAGCTGGTTGCACTGAGTATTACTCCACACCACTAAAGGTACACTTACACATGTTGCGACTTTTTAACATTCATACTTCTACAGATCTTGTAGACTCCAGATATGAATTATTAGCAAATGTACCTCCTGGATTCCTTTCTTTTTTTGTGTGTGTGTTAAATATTTTTTTTTTCCACGCTTGGTCTTCTTTGGATAAATGCTACATGGTTAATGGAAGATTGTGACACATTTCTGTGACTGTGAAAAAGCAGTGTTGAAACAATTCAACCACATTTTAGATTGCGACATTCAAATTGAATAACAAGCTCATTAAGTAGTGAAATTCATCATCAGTAAAGCATGACATACTGCGACAAAAGTTGGTATTCATAAAAGTTTGGAAAGAGGGTGAAGAGTGTTTGACAAGACCCTGGCACTGCCTGAAAACCATCTTTTAGGAAACAGTTCAAGCACTCTCATCTAAAGGTTTGGGGTGTGCTAAGTTTTTCTATGCAACAACAAAAAGGACCATTGAAGTGGAACATTGCACAATTTCTTTCTCTCTCTCTTTAATTATCTTTTAAGGCGAACAAAGATTCTGTTCTTGGAAACCTTCTGAAGGGACATGTTCTAGTGCTTCCCACATCCGTTCCTGGAAAAGTGGCAGAATTCCGTCAACAAAACACGTAGTCACGCAGCATCCACTGCCTTGACGTATCACTTTCTGCCGAGCCTGCTGTTTGCAAATCCCCAAGAGAGGGCAGGTCGTGAGAGGCACAGCAACAGTCTGGGATCGCCGGAGCTAAATTTTGCATATACGCCTCAATCTTTCAATGCTGGCCTGTCTGGGCATGCCTGGGGATTTGAGTGTTGTGCTTGTTACACTAGATAAACTGGTGAAACTAAAAAAGGAGAGGTTTAACTAGAGCTGCTTATTGTACTTTTGTCTTTACCTTTTGGTTTTCGCGTTTGACTTTTGTATTTTTTCAAGCTCGATGAATAGCAGGGTGTTTGTCACGTGCTGAATTCCTACACAATTGATTTACAACCGCATGCACTATTCAACTCCATATTCTTGGGGTATTTCCTTTTTTTCCTTTTTTTTTTTTTCCATTTTTGATAAACCATAAATTTTTGCTAATATGTCACACATGTCGTATTTGTAGTTGTCTTTAAACCTGGACATTTTAAACAAGAGTAACACTAGTAGTCCTGGGAATCAGTTTAAATTCTGTTTATTCAAATAGTTAGTAAGATTTTCCTAAGATTTGTCAAAAAAGTATTATTGTTTCGACTTTTTGTGGAGGTGTTGTACTGTAACTGCAGTCCCCCTCCTGAACACCAGCTGTCGCTGCTGAGAAAATGTGGCCGAATAGCAAGAATATTTCTGAAAGGAGCTAAAGTGTTTAGTTGCAAAATATTGAGTCTCAAGGCTGGTGCGATCCTCACCCTTGAAAAGACCTAATATCCACAAAACTTTAGGCATTTCTTTGTATTTTTTGATTTGTTTAAAAAAAATAAATAAAAAATAATTGTTTTTTCAGTGAGTTTAAGCGAGAGCTGCAAGACATTACTTATTCAGCTGTTTAAAACAAGCAGCAGTCGTAGACCAGGTGGAAAGAAATTTTGAGCTGCGTCATTGTTCTGCATTTTACTTTGTCGGAAGAAAGTCAATTACTGTAATGGACGATGTGCTAATCGCATACGCTCCACCCATATACAATATTTCATAAGTAGAACATGAAGTAAATGAGACGCCATTCATTTAGACATGGATGACCTTAGATGTGAAGCGTTTGCTTCTTGAAGACTCCTGAAAATCCAAAACTATCTTTGTCATGAGTTCTTACCAAATATGAAACCATAGACAGCTCTTGCACATTTCATATTAAAAAGAAGGTGGTTATTTTCATGCTATGTTATTTGGATAACAGAAGAGGGAAAAACTGTCGTGTGTGTCACTGCAGAGAGTTCCCAGAAGTCATTCACTGTCAATATGAAATTGTAGAAACAAAGGAGGGGGGGAAAACTTGAATCCTGGGTATTTTATGATCAATAAACTTGTCTGTTTCATCATTTACAAGTAAGGCACACACAATTTCTCTCATTTTCAGTAACTGCTATCTTGGCTGATTATTGCTAGTTAGGGATTTTGAGACTTTTATCTAGGTCAGTGTTGCCTAAAGATTATCATCGACTATCAAAATCAAGCACATCCTCAATTTTTTTTTGTGTTCTTTGTCTTCTAAGGAACATTGTGTATTTACCTTCATTATAATATTTTGGATATTCTTGAATGCAAGTTTAGGAGCAGCAGTCAGATGTGTTCCTTGCTGTGTATCAACTGTTAACAGTGACATTTATATGAATACTTTTCACTATAAATCAGGCATTATATATAGGATTCAAACTGCATAACCTAAAGTTGCATGGTTTAAAACATGCGCAACATTTATTTTTATGCATTTATTTTCGGACATTCCTGAAAATTCCCATCTTCACCAAGTGGCATTCTGACCAGATTTTCCATATATTACTACAGTGACATTTAACGGAGTCTTAATTTGTCTACATGATTGGATTGATATTCTTGGATCGTTTGACATTTCTAATAACTGGATTTCAGTCATGTCAATTTGCTTTCTAAAGCTATGAGAGATCATTTGTTGTGAATGGTGGAAAAACAAAACATTTTTAAATTCCCGCTCCAAACAGCTTGTGAATGCTTCTGATTGGGGGGGGAAACTTCTAAGGAGAGGAGCAATGCAGTAGCTATTTCTGTCATTTTGAAATGTTAGAAATGGCAAACTTGCCAATCCATTTTTCTAACATTCTCAAAAATGCCCATCAAAATGTTAAATCAAAGCACTTCAAAAAGGACAAACCACCTTCCTGAAAAGCCATTGTCCTTCGAGGATCCAGGTGAGTTCAAGTGAAATGAAACCTGTGTTGGACCAGCGGTAAACACTGATCTAATGGCTCTGGCTAATGGAAAAGCAAGCTGGTTTTGAGAGGTCTTCAAATTGAGGTCTTTGAACTTTGCTTACACTTTTTTCTTTTTTTCTTCAACACTTGAATTAGTCATAGCTGCTGTGAAAGTTTGGGTTGAATCAGCCCCAGTTGGAGGCGAGAGATGCCAAACCATCCTATCCAATCGACTTTTCTTTTTTCTTTTGTTCCCCATTTTGTCTGGTTTAATGTTGCAAACTTATTATTGTGTCCCTGCTCTCTTGGATGTCAAAGATTTATCAGCCCCGTTCTTGTAACTGTACTTTCTTGAACTCCTTGTCATTTCCAGAGATATCAGTTATTTTATTTAGTACTTGGAGAGGTCAAAGGGATGTTTATGTCTGACACTTTGTTCCTCTTTTACTCCTACAGATGGTGTCTGCGTAGTGTTAAAACTGTCAGCCACCACCCATCTCTGTTTTCTTAATTTTTTTTCTTTATTTTTTTGTTTTGTCACAATAGATATTGGTACTTACTTTTTTTTTTTAGTTCAGAATAAAAATTAATCGGATGCAGAAGGCATCCTGCTGCTTTCAAACTCACGGGAACCACCAAATGTCACGTCTGTGATGTATGTCGCTCAGCTCCCCTCCTGCCAAGGGACAAGGATCTGAAACAGAAAATTAGGCCTCCGGCTGCTTCAAGGCGGCATAATCTGGCCGTGCCCGGTCTGGCTCCAGACAAAACATCAGCGAGGAGGCACACAACCTCAAACCACCAGACGGAGATGCATATAACATCTCTCACAAGAAGGGGATGGGGGGAAGAAATGCCCTCAGACACTCCTGTTTACTGAAACTCTGTTTTGCCATCATGGTCCTACTAGTTTCTGTGTATGTCCGACCAGACACTTAACCTCGTGTGTGTTTGTGCGATCTAATTTTAGTAAAACACCCTTTCGTCCATGTAGCAGATATATTCCTCAAGCCGGCTTCTGTGTGTTTACACTACTTACTTCTGTATAAGTTGTGCTTGTTGCAAGAATCATGGCGATTGACTACCTGAGTGCTATCAGGTGTCAACAGAAGGTCTTGTTGTCCTTGTTAGTTACGGAGTCATGTTGCATTGAACAAAGTGAAAGGTTTTGAATTAAATCAGCTGCTATCAATTCGATCTCCCAGCCTTCGAATCTGTTGAAACATTAATGCTGCAACAATGTCCGTCATAACGGATAACATACTTTTAACCCTGGTAAGATGCTACTTTTTATTCAGATTTCTCTTCAGTTGAGGCCATCTAAAGCAATGAGTCAGCACCTGTTGGATACCCATGCCCTGATTCCCATTATCCTGCTTCTTTTATCACATGTTTTGGTTTGCATGTCCCTCTCTGTTCTCAGATACCGCTGTTCTTATCAGGTGGTACCACAACTCCCTGCTCAATACCATTTTATTCTGCCTCCTTCTGTTCTTTCTCCTTTGTCACTTAAGAAGATGTGTGCAATTAGTTAGCTTTTATGTTTTTTTTTATTTTGTTTTTTTTTAAACTCCATACTATACATCATTGGATTTTGTCTTTCCTTTTTTTCTCAGTTTTCGCTGTGCTTCATCCACAGCACGTGATGGCGGAATGGGGCACAAAGTAACCCACTGTGTGGGCCTCTGCATGTACATAGTGACCTTTTACCCAATTTAGAATATATATTTGTACACAGCCAGGCATGCACAAAATAGCAACTGTTATGCATTTCTTTTTTTATATAGCTGTGTGTGTACATGGTGGAGATTTCCAATGCAAAGGCTTTTGGACTGAACACTTTTAAAATTTATTTATTTATTTTTTAACTCAGGCACTGTAACAAGGAAATGATTTCTGATAGAGATGTGGATCTTTCAGTGTTTAAATTCAGAAACAATGTTCAGTTTGTTTATACTGTGTTTTCCTCTTCTCAGTCATAATTTAAACAGAATCTCTTAGTGATTTTGCTAGAACAATTTAATTTAAAACAGTCTATAAGGTTCAAATTCACTTTAAAAAGGAAAAAAAAAATAGGTGTGTGCATAAAATTCTGTAACATAAATTTACAGCATCAGGTTAGCGCAGCTGTCTGGATTCTCTTCAATAAAAATGTCAGTTATTCAAAATGCGCAAAGTGTGCAAAGATGGCCTTCTACGGTAGCCGAGTGGAAGCATAATGCGACTTGCCAAATACTCGCAAAAACGTTCAACTTGAACACATCTTTAAATTGTTTTTTCATTTTGAATCAATTCAGATTTCCCACGACAAAATTTTTTTTTATTTTTCTGAATTTATTTTTAATTTTTGCAACCCCTTAAATTTGAAGACTTTTTTTTTGTTGTTGTTGTTCTCTGGGATTTATTAGGAGTCAATTACATGACGAATATTACAAAGAACTTTCGGAGGTTTTGATAAAAAAAAAAAAAAAAAAAAAAAAACTGGTTTAAGCTGATTAACATACTGTGAAATACCTCTATCACTCATTCGCTCTAAACTCAACCAAAGATGGCCGACTTGTCACTCAGCAGGTCTGACTGCTAATTTATGCGTCACGTATTGTTTCCTGTGTGGTTGAACATGCTCCGTCGTCTACAAACCAAGTGCGCCTCGTTTTTACTACTTTGAAGCGGTTCGTGATCGCAGAACCTGTTTGCAAATGTCAACTGTAATTTGCATGCCTTCCGGACAATGTAGTGATGACAGCCCTACTTGCAGCTGCTTTGGTTTGATGTTGCCAAGTTTTACCTACTTCCTTTTTGAAATCATCCCCACCCCAATTTGTTTATCTACTTTGAGGGCCCAATAAAGTCAACTTTCTTTTTTACTTTTGTTAATTTTTTTATTTTCTTATCCTGTTCTGCATTTATTCACTCTTTTCTAGAACAAGTCAGGTGAAAATCCAAAAGTCTGGAATGTAAACAACTGGAAAATTCAGTGGGTGGTATTGTTTCAGGATTAAATGCAATCTAAAGAAACTTTGACTGCAGATGAAGGCCTGGTGGTTAACTCAAAGTGTGCATCTTGAGCCTTTGCTCATATTTATCAGTGAAATAAACATGTAAATGTTGGAGCAACCAATGTCTTTAAATAGTGTTGGTTACTTTTTTTTTTTTTTTAAAGAAGTTGTTGCATAAACAATTTTCGGAATCGTTGCAAATTTTCAGTTAACGGCATGAATTTTGTTTGCTTATCAGCATGTTAAGTGGATAGAAAGCAAAAAGGGAAGTGCAGATGCTTAGGCCTGCTCAGACTTCATTAGGCATAATGTAAACCCTGCCCCCAAATAAAGCCCTAATTTCCTTTTTATTTATACTCATGGTGACATTCAAATGACAATTCAAAGTTGTTTTTTGCCTCTCTAAACCCTGCTGTTGAAGTCTTCAAACCAAACAATATAACTTCTTTGCATCTGGTCAACCATCCCTTGCCTTTTTTTGTCTTTTTTTTTTTTTTAACTTTTTGACATAACCTGTCATTGTGGAAGTCCTGTCTGGTCCTTGTGTTAATGTTTTGCCAAGTTTCTGTTTATTCATCTCCTCGTATCTTTGCGTCTCACTGTTAAAAACGACCAGCAGCCACCTTTTTTGACACTCCTCTCCATTTCTGAAGAATCAAAAGTTCATTTAGTCCTTCAAGTCCCCATTCTTCAGCTGTCTGCATGCAACCCTCCTGTTCCGTTTCTGGCAGCTCGAGGGTGGTAATTAAAGGCGTCGCAGAGGATCTCGGCCGTCACAGAATGAAAGGAGTGGGGGAAAGAAAAAAGTCGAGTCTGTTTTTGAGAGTGCCCTTATAGCACTCTCAAAGGGCTGTTGCCAAGTACAGAAGAGGGAGAGAAGACCAGAATAGTAGAATTTGGAGTGGGTAGATGCGTCCCTTTGACTCTGGCTGGTAGCTGACTGTGTATTAGATGCAGCAGTCTAGATTGGAGGGAGTTGAGGAAAGATGAGAAAGTTATTGTGGTTTCTAAGAATGGCATCATATTCCTGGATCCCTTGAGCTCTGTTTCTTCTTCATAAAACCTACGACAAGGGAAGCGGATTCAGTTGAGACACATTGAAATTTGCTTTTGCTCTCGTAAGCGAGAGAAACGGTGATTCAGAACCAAGTCTCGTCATTTTTGAAGAATTAAAAAGGGAGCGTGGGACTGAAGTTCTGGCTCTTGTTGAATCTTTGCCCTCTCTTTAATCCTCACCTTGTGACTATGGCCTATGCAGTGATAAAGTCTGAGCCTTCTACCACCCACTCTTGTGTGTACCTAGTCATGATGGCAAGCTCCCCGCAAACCCCTCCTTTTGCGCAGGCCCTCACACACACCTCCGTGTGATGTCGCTCTGAGACGGTTCCAGCCAGTTTGCGGCAGCTGGCTTTAGACTGTCGAGGACTTGGCAGCGGTTTGACTGGCAACTCCCGAGCAAGTTACAGACCAGACATTACCTGTTCTGGGACGGAGCCTTCTGAAGCCTGTGTGCGCGCCAGCCCTGCTGTGCATATTATTAGTTTCCATTTGGGTGACAGGTGGTGAATTTACAAAGTGTTGTAATCCAAAGGTGTTGTAATTTCACAGCTAAATAAAGCAATGTTACAGACTCAAAAATGTGCTGCAGGTTGCTTTGGTCAAGACCAGAACATTTGATTACTCTTCTGCATGTAACAGGTTGTCTGCACATGCATAAATGTCTTAAATTCTTTTAATGTAAAATTAAGGCCTTAAAATGTCTTAAGTTCATTGGGATAAAAATGTAAATCAGCCTGCTAGTTTGTTTATATCTATCCATTTCCACTATCTAACTAGCTTTTATACATCATGTGTAAGTGCACATGTATGGTCAGTTCCCTGGACGATGTTTGTTTCCACCAGTCATGCTGCCAACCCAAATTTTTAAGCATGACACTCTGGTCTTTAAGACTGTAGATATGCCTGAAGTATCTTTTACATTTTTTATTTATTTTTTTTGCTTTGAACTTAACTCAGTGATATTAGAACACGGTCTTAAATTTGACTTTCTGAAACCCTTTTGCCTTTTGCTCTTGTTTTTTTTGTTGTTTAAACATCATGTAATTAGCTCAGTCTTGGTTACTGGAAGAGGAAATGATTTGTTGCATGTTTAGACATCTCAGATATGCTGGGTGTGTGGTGTCCTTCAAACAATGATACGCCACCTACACTGCATTTAGCTAGGTGTGTCCTTTTTATTGAGGGTTTTAGTCACTCAAGTTTACATTTAAGATGATTAGAAATGGATGGATGTGCTCTTGAAGTGCTATCATTATTGCATTTTAGTGAGGACAGCGACAGTGGAGACTTTCGGCCACATCGCCATTGCGTTGTCCTTGAGTGTTACCATTTGTTGTGGAGCTAATGGAATAATGTGAGATATTAGGACTTGAATATATTGCTTATGATGAGGGATGCACACATTGTTCATTGTTGACCTCTAAATTTTAATACTTCTCAAACTTTAATATTTAATCAAGCTTTAGAGCTACAAAAAAAACACCAATTCACAAATAATTATAAACTTTTTAGTTACTTTTAAAATTGAATCCAATATTATTGAATTTGATTAGGTTAGGGTGATTGTGTGATTTAAAAGCTATTCAACTGCTGCTTGCACAGTCCAATCAAGACTTTGAATTAATTTTAATAGCCCTTTGTTACATTTTCTATGGAGAGATAAAAAATTGAGTCTCTGAAATGCATAAAGTGTTGGCCCCAGTCATGCTCAACCAAAGCTCGAGACAATATTTGTTCATCTGAATACAGCTTATAAAATATGTTGTTTAAGCTCATGGACTTGTTCTAATTTAAGGCACTTTGCGGTACTTTAAGCATCTACTGCTGGCCGAGGGAAAGGAATCGATTAGTTTGGTTTTTGATGTATACCGAGTTGGGCACTCTAAGATCTAAAGCAAGCTTTGTGTATCAGAAAGGGGGGGAAATGGAAGCCAGTGGTTTGGGATTTATTTTTTATTTTATTTTGTATTAAAATATAATATTAGGCAAAGGACATAGTCTGAGGTATGAAAGGTAAGAAACAGTGAGTTGTTTTTGTTCTGAGTCAGTTTGTGTTTAGTAAACTGGGGCAGATAATTATTAGACTTTTATTGACAGAGATAAGGTTCTGACTCAGTTTGGAGGACATAAATGACTGTTTACCTCTCAGATTTTGAACACAGGAAATATTGATTAAAAGGTTGACACTTTCCACATCTTCTGACGGACAGTGCTGCTGCTGCTGCGCATCACAAACTTGCGACAGAATTTAAGCCCAATGATCCATTTCTAGCTTTATTGTGCAAACGTTTCGACACAGTCTCTGTCTTCATCAGCGTCACAAGTGAAGTATCAACAGTGGGTCACACTAATAAGCAAGCAGTAATTACATTCTGACAATGACATTTCTGCATTTGTGGTACTAAGTAGGATTTCAACCAGATGATCATGCGGACATCCTCTGCAGAACAACTTTTAATATTTTTGTAGTGTGAGAAATGTGCACTTCCTTTCTAATTTAAATTGATCTGTTTTAAAAGTGTGATATTATTATTTTTTAATTTCAGAATCCTCTTTCCCCTCTCTTTGCAGGCTTTCTGTGTCGACTTCAGCCGTACCTATATGGCGTGTGTGACCGGAGAATTCTGCCAGGCACAGCACCTCACCTCAGTGGAGAAGTGAATCGGCCGCCCCCCGAGGGACTACGCTACCCAGAAACCTCCTTGACTGCCAGCACATTAGGAACTGCTGAAGTTTTTTCCAAAAGGCCTCCCTTCCTCTCTGGGATATCGCGTAGTCCTTGGCCCGACTGCCCTGCCAATACGAAAAATATTTGCTTTCCACTTTCTCCTTGAACAGCCAATCACAACCAGCTCTCCTGAATGGGGTAAACTCATTGGATGACTTTTGGATAGTATCATCCTTTTTTTTTTTTTTTTTTTTTTCTCCTCCTCCCCTACTACTTTTTTTGTTTCAATTTCCTTTCAATTTACATTTTTCTCATCCCAGAAAACTGTGGACTAGTTTTTTTTTTTTTTTTTTTTTTTTTTTTTGCTTTTTCCCTCAGTGAAGACCTGTTGTTCTCCTGACCATTCTTATTCACGTCTTGTCCTTTTATTTTTATTTTTATTTATTCTACCCTTCCCCGATCACACAAACCTCATAGCAATCTGTACATCTGAGCCAAAAGTCGCTTTTTATTTTATGAGTATTGTAATTGTTTTTTCAAGCCGTCTCGCCAACATGAACCGCCCTGCTGCAGTCGAGATTAAACATGAGTCTATGAGGTTCCTTATCACCCACAATCCCACCAATGCTACGCTCAACAAGTTTACCGAGGTGAGAGGCTTTATTGCTCATCAACTTCATCCATATTTGTTATTAATGTCTCCAACTAAAAGCTTGTTGTTTGTTGTCTTGTCAGGAGCTTAAAAAGTTCGAGGTAGACACGTTGGTGAGAGTTTGTGATGCCACCTACGATAAGGCTCCAGTGGAGAAGGAGGGCATACAAGTCTTGGTGAGCGTCACTTTTCCGGATTTGTCTCTGCCTTCCGAAGTCATTTGTGCTGATTAGTTTTCAATTTGCTCTTTCCACCTCCAGGACTGGCCCTTCGATGATGGTGCCCCTCCTCCCACGCAGATTGTGGACGACTGGCTGAAGCTGCTTAACACCAAGTTTCGAGAGCAACCCGGCTGCTGCGTCGCTGTGCATTGTGTGGCAGGGCTGGGCAGGTACGAATGTCTCAGTTTGTTGTTTTTCAGCCAAATCTCAAATTAAATCCTACGTGAATTTGCTCTTTGCTACACATTCAATTCACGCAATTTTAGTTAGGTCTTTTCAAGGTTTGTAATTTCCTTGATTCCTGGATAAAGTCCTTGAAAGAGGTCATTGCAAACCGGTGCAGTTTGAAAGTCAAAGTGCAATGTGAAGTCTTTTTAAAATGTTTTGATATTTTAAGACTTTATAGTTGTTGCTCAGGTATTAATCCTCCAATCTTTCAATATCACATAATTGTCAAGTGATATTTTCTTGTCAACTTTCAACATTTTTTTTTAAACTTAAAAACATGACGGGCCCGCTGGATGAATGACTGCTGAGCGCCCAACCACCGGGTCAGCAAGTTTTCTGGGTGAAACATTATTCACTATAATAAATTCCCCTTTGGTACAGTAACTTATTGATCTCCATAATATTATAACTAAAGGTTGTCTTTTATTTTGCATGTTAAACAGCATAATTGACATTGAATTTTTATGTCCTCAGTGTGGTGCTGAAAACATTTGAAACCTTACATTAAAAGAGCTTGAATGTTTTTGGAGAAGTGTATCTGTGAACAATAGCTTTTACATTTTGCCTTAGATTTCCTGTTAAATTTAGAATTGGGCTTTGACTTTGCCATTCTGATACATGAGTATATTTTAATGTCATCTTGTTGGATGTAGCCCTGCCTCCACGATTAGGGTTCGTTGTCCAGTCACGGGACTTTAATTGGTCAGACAAGGCTCTGTTTCATTCCCCTGTAGCACACTGACTGCTAGATGAGGTCACAGAGTTCACACTCCGCTACAGAAAGCTCAGAATTGTTAAGTGTCTGAGAAGTCAACTCTTTATTTTTTTTCTAATCTTCCTGTCGTCTCGCCATCCTCTCACCCTCCATTCTTCCCTTCACCACCTGTTCCTTCTTCCCTAGACATGACACAGCTTGAGCCGATTGTCTTTTGTCCCAGTGCTGAGTTTCATCTTGTAACTTGAACTGTTGTGTTCTCCTCCTATTCCCTGAGGGTTCTGTAAATAAAGTCAACAGATTAGATAATCCGTCATTAGTTACAACACTTTCTGTCTGTGACTGCAAAATTAGGCAATTCGATTTTCGCTCGCCATAAAGCGAGGTTGCACGGGTAATGTGAAGTTATGCCCCGTTGTAATCGCACCTCAGTATGACGGGGAATTGCAGTTTTGTCGTGTCGAATAGCACAAGTGTGAAAACAATGCAGGCAGAAGCACATGATGTGGGCGAACTGGTGCGAAAGTGTCTTCTCAGACCACAAGTGCTCAGCACACCCAGCAGTTCTCCCTCTCGCTTCTAGGCCTTCTTTTTTCTTCTTTCTTTTGCATTGCTGTGACATTCCAGAGGTTTCGTTTTCCAAGTCTTGGTTAGACTGGTATTTTCTGAAACCACCACCAGTCTTTTTCATAGAAGTTTATTTGCTGAACTCATGTGCGTGAGTTTGGCACAGAGAACATGTCGAGAGAGATATTTTCGTTTGAACTTCATTTTTCCTTTCAATTTTCTAATTTGCTGCTCCTCAGAATTTGAGCTAGAAAAGTAGCTGAAGGAAATGCTCTGCTAGAGCTGAAATCTGACCTCGTCCAAGGAACTGCTATATTTATTTACTTTTTCTCATCCCATCTTCTCTCTGGTGAGCGAGGAGTTGGCTGTTTTACTGTAACTTATCACAAAGTACTAGTACAGCGGCTCAGTTGGGCGCCTGTGAACTTGTACACCCCTGTAGATTTCCCAGGCCTGTTTCCCAGGTTTACCTTCCTCCCCCTGTTTTATTACCAAGGAGCCCTGCGACCCTTGGCATTTCATCTCGTTCTCCCTGTTCTCGCTTTAACCAGACTAATGGATTCCTTTACCTTTCAGAGCTCCAGTCTTGGTGGCCTTAGCCCTCATTGAGGGAGGAATGAAGTATGAAGATGCCGTGCAGTTCATAAGGCAGTGAGTACTAGTCTTAGCGCTTTACAGACTCAAAACATGATTATTTCTTTATGGACCGAGATTACGATAAAAGGTTATAAGCAGTGGATGAGTATATTTGCATCTTTATTAATGTAAATCCAGCTTACCTGGTTGTGGAGGCTGAAGCTAATGGGTTGTGTAACAGTTTTTGGAAATAAAGAAGACTTCTGTGGTCCTAAAATGACTGAATCCTTACGAACTTCATAGCAGTTTACACCAACACTCTTTTTTTATGGCATCAGGAGGCTATTTTTGCAAAGAGGCCACTGATTATGTTCACAGCAAATGAAGGTAGGTGGTGTGCCACCAGCAATCTTCCTACATGAAATGTGTTCTTGGACACAAACTATGTCATTTTCCAATTAAAATGTCCATGTAAAGTGAGTTTAAAAAGTATTAAATACGTAGAATTGCATGGAAAATGGAAAAAGGCATTAACCCAAAGTTGCCCAGTCTTCACTGCAAACCTGCAAAAGTATTCTACTAAAGAGTAAGCCATCTTGTTTCGGTATCCTACCTGCTCTTTCACTGTCTCTTCAACACAGATTTCAAACTTTTATTAATGCCCATTTTTAATGACATGTCTGACACTTATGCTCTAAGTGTAGCAAAGGGGCAAATCATCCACAAAAATCTGTTCAATTTTATTTGTAGCTCTTGAGGTTAACATTGTATTGCTTTTTACACTTTGTTTCATTGGACGATTATTGGGAGTGCGCAGCCTTCTACATCAATTTTCTGTGTAAAAATAATGGTTAGTTTATCTGTAAATTACTATCCAACACAAACATGATAATGGGTTAAAGTTATACAATAGCATTGGCATAAACTACTTTTGACATGTTTGATTTTTGACAATTTAAATGCGCTGCATGAAATGCTTATTTAAGTCTCGCTGTAAGCTTTAGCTGCCAGGTTTCACCAGTTGAAATTCATACCTTTTTTTTTTTTTAAAGGTACTAAATATCTGCTGCAGATAAGTCGAAACTGGCTCGTGTTTCTTTATTAACCTCATTCCAGAAATTCTCCACTGTCTCTTTAAAGAAGCCTGCATGGTTGCAAAATGAACCTTTTTCATGTGGTTGATCTGGTAGAGATGAGATAATGAGTTGCAGACACATTGTTGGTCTTGCTCCTCTGTCCTCGTTGTCAGTGAGAAATGGTCAATGAGCAAAGAAGTGGATTACTCTGAAAGGTTAATAATTCCTCTGAGTTTTGAGTGTGTGCTTTCCCAGTTTAGAACTAAAACTTCTTTCCTGTTTTTTGTTTCTTTTCCTGTAGGAAGAGACGTGGAGCCTTCAACTCCAAACAGCTTCTTTACCTCGAGAAATACAGACCCAAAATGCGTCTGCGGTTCAAAGATAACGGCCACAACTGCTGCGTGCAGTAGGCCGTCCGTCTGTGCATCCGCTTTCAATGCACATCTAGTTCGGAATCTTCCAACAGAGGAGATAATAACAAAAAAAAAGAGTGCTATCAGTAATTGTTGTGATGATTTGTAAACACTGAGTCATGGTTAATTGATCTGAGAGAAATCGAATGATCAAACAAAATCTGGGGAAGTCCACCAGCCGAACCAATGAATGGAAGGTCAAAGCACACAGATGGGCCCGCCTCCCGGTTCTACAGCTCAACCAAACCACGGGCCAGAATTTTATTTTATTTTATTCTTTTTGTTTTCTTTTGTCCACTCGAGTCCATCCTGTACTTGTCTTTTTATTTTATTTTTTCCTTCTCACTTTTAGTTGTAATCATGGGATATTTTACCTTCCATTATGTGAATTTTTATTTTTACACATACATGGTGATGAAATGTTTTGATTCTGTTATTTCCTTTCATTGCTATTTGGCCTCTTTTTTTTTTTTTTTTTTTTTTTTAAAGAAAAAAAAAGCATTTTTAAACTTTGAACACATTTTGATTGTGTTTTTTGTTTTTGCACAAAACTCAAAAGGTTCACCCTGAAAATGCAGTAATGTTTTTGTTTAGTTTTTTTTTTTTTTGTTTTTATTGAATTTTTTTCGCTCCTCACTTGCTTCAAGTCACTTTCAGTTTAGGGCCTCACTGAGTCTGAATATGTCATATTTATTCGCAATAGAATTGTGGCAGTGTTGAGTTTGGCAGGGGCAAGGACACTTTGTTATCCAATTTTTCTTATTTTATCTTATTTTTTTAAGTAACTATGTAAGAGCCATGACTTTTTTTTTTTTTTTTTTTTTTTTTTTTTTTCCTTCTTATAAGTCTTGTTGGAGTGCAATAATCAGTCCACCTCAGATAAGCCCATCAGACCCTGCTGAGCATTCCTCACACATTTTACATGTATGCAGATATTTCAGACAGGAAATAAGAGCTGCTCCAGCTGGTACTCCTCCAGCTGTCATTCATTTTACCCAATGGGGAGGTGAGGGCTGTAATGAGGTGGGGTGGGGGGGTACAAGATTTTCCAAACAAATATGCAGATTTCAGCTCACTCACTGAGCCCAGGATCTGGTCTGACAGATGGGGTGGAGGAGAATGGAAAATGGTCAGTTTTTTTTTTTATTTTATTTTTTTTTTTATCATTGTACCCATTTTGAAGACATCCCCCCCCTGATTCGTATTGGTTCTTTAAAGATAAATAAATTGAAATAAAAAGCATTCTGGTGGTTCTCATTCTTTTTATTGCAGTACGTAGCTGAGGGCTGTTATTTATTCACAGGCTTGTTTTTGTGAGAACAAAATCAATTTCCTTTCGTGGCAACATTATTTTTTTTATTTATTTATTTTTTTTCTGAATTGCTCTGCTCTTTATGGCCAAGTATTTCTTAGATGGGATCTGCTCATCATGCATGTCAGTCAGGAGCTGTCCTACATGTTCTTTCCCCTCTGGAGGGTGACTCACCACCACGTGGAAGGCACAGGACACCGTGGTACTGAGAAATGACTCACTGGATCTCAAATGGATCACGACTCCGTGCAAACGCCGGAGACAAATCAAAGCGCGCCCTCTGCTGTTGAAGTCTTGTAATTGCACTCAGAAACGCACCCCACCCCCCACTCACTCCAAACTTGTGTTTTTGCACTGACTGCCGTTACAACTCCCAACGACGTTGGCTTTAATCATGTACAGTTTAGTGAACTACTTGATTATAAGGATGATCAGCGAAGTGGGAACGTGCTGACAGCGACGGCACTGACAGCACCTCAGTCACAGCCTGTGCTCTCAGCAGTGTTGCAGAGCGACAAACGCCTCGCCAAAGCCTGCTTTGAATACAGCTGAATGCCATCCACGATGAAATCTGTGCCAAGTGAAACAAAATTTGCATTCAGCTCGTTACTTATCGCTCCCGTTGTTGTGTGGCGCCTTTGTTGAGTAGCAGATTAAGTTTCAGCCCAACAGGAATAGAACTGGTGGTGGAAGGGTTCAGGAAGGAGTTTGTCTTGTCCTCAGCGACCTTCTGCAGGGCAAAAAACACACTCGAGTTGCACAGAGGGCATATTTCTTAAGTACTGAATACAATCACTATCAGAGGCAAATCAGGAGAGAGAACCTCTTCACATGTTGATTAAAAAGTGTATATATATATATATATATATATATTTTTTTTTTCCAATGGGCTTTGTGTTTTCAGTCTGTGGGTGTCACAAAGAGCTAAAGAGATCTTTGTATTGTAGCCGTGAGTCATACTGAGTCATGCTTGCAAAGATAAAGATCAAAGCCACAAACCTGTTGCAGCGACATCAGGGTGGCTTTCTGTTTCTCAACAGGTCAACGTCGTGCGCGTTCTTTTCTCTTTGCAGTGTCCAATGTGCCACGTGAATCAGGGTCACGTTTGGGTTCACTCTGCTGTTTGACTGCTTGCAAACAATCTTTTTCCAGAGATTTAACAGCTCGGTGTGAAATGAACAGGCGCTTCTAATTCAAACCGTCCTCCACAGCTGCTGCCAAAAGTATTTGTGCCTCTTTGTCACATTTCCACCACAAATTTCAGTGTATTTTACCTTCTCAGGTAGGTCTCTTATACCCTTACATATAGAAAGACTGAAAGTTCAACAGAATTATACAATGAAGGTCATGTGCATTGGAGAGTGCTTCTGTCAATTTTCAGGTCACAAGTCCAGGGGTATGAAAACATTTGCAAGGCTCTGGACACCCTCTGTGTTTCCAGGTCAGCCACCAACTTATTGTTCAGGCCCAGTCAATGAACATGTTAAAAATAAGTGAGAAGAAAAATAGATAACAAGAGAGAAACTCCAGGGATGTTTATCTCAGTGAAGGATCACCTCTTTAAATACCTAGTGCATGATTATTCTCATCCTCTCTGTGACATTTGCTCTGAATGGCATCTCAATTTTTAAGATTCAATTAACCGCAGAGTGAGGTGAGGAGATTCAGAAAGGCATTTAATTCTCATCTTAAAGAATTTGGAAAGAGAGATGTCAAAAAGCGTTTATTTCTCTTTTTAAAAGTTTTCTCTTAATCACATCTTGAAATCATGTCTTCTGCCAGATGAACTTGGATGCTCATTTTTCAAAAATGTTTCTCATGCCTGCTTCATAGACGTCTGAGAAATTGTACAGTTTGTTCTCAGCTTTATTTATAAAGTACTTTTCAAACAGCTCACTGAAATGCTGCACAGTGGAATAAATTGTTGCTCTTGGTCGTATTCTCTCTTACGCAACAGCTCTGGAGGTGGCAGCTCTGGACTACAGGCCAGATCACATTATTATAAAGCCGTCTAATATGCAATAAATGTAGTTTGGCACTGTGAAGCTGAGATACAGCACGACTCGGTGCCCCCAAAACCTGGATGTATCGTTTATGATTGCTAGTGTTTTCTAAGGCGCTATCACGCAAAGCAGTTCGGTGAATTTATCACGACGATAGCACACTTTGAGCTCTTTGTGCAAAAGCAAAGAGCACCCAGCAGAATCCTGGTCGAGCGAAAAGAGACCAGGCTTTACAGTGGCATGAAACTTGTGAGCTTTGCTTGATTTATTTAAACTCTAGTTCTTTTTGTTGTTTGCTCTCAGGGTTTGAGATTATTGCTTCGTCACCTGCTGTGACTACTGTGACATTCACAATATTCAGCTTTGAGTTCAAGAACAAAAAAAAAAAAAATCATGAAGGGACTTTTGGAAGAGATGATGGGTTCTTCGACTGTTGAGACATTAACACACTCCGACACAGTCTTCTAAATCGTAAAGGTCCGTGCCTTCATGCCAACACATCGAGAACGCTGCAACCTTAGATTAAAGGACTAAGGATTGTGAATCGAGCTTGCCGTGTCGAGGCATGAATCTTCTTGATCGGGAGTTGACAAGATGGATGTTCTCGCTGGATGTGTTTTGGTGTCATTGTTTTGGTGAAACATTGGCTTCAAGGGCATTTCATCGACAGCATAAGGCAACATGAGCTCCATGGGTATTTTGATGCTGTCAAACTGATCAATGATCCTTGGTTGTACCTAGAAAGTGATGCCATAATATGAGAAAAGGAGTGGCACTTTGCCAAAGCTTTCTGCTCGTAGTTCACATACGAGCTCCAATGATCACCTTGGAGCTGATCATTGGCTAAGTCTTTGTTATTTTTTTATTGATTTTTTTTTAAATGAATTCAAAAGCCGGTTGTCAGCTTTTTTCCACAGCTTTCTAGCTTTGGTTCCAAACATTTCAGCAGACCAGGACCTTCATGTGTTTTCCTTCATCCAGCAGGCTTTCTAATCAAAGCAGACAGTTCTCCCGAACGATGATTTGTTTGAGACCGAATGAATCACCTCGCTGATTAAACTCCACACTGCTATCATTTCGAGCACAATCCATCTTCAATTAATTGTTCGGTTGCACAAAATCAACAGCAACCGAATGCCTATTAGGCCTGTTGCTTTCTCCTCCTCCACGATACGAAACATATGGAAAACATGGTTTAATATGGCCAGTGATATCAGTTAGATTTTATTTTCGGCAGCATGCTATTAGAATAAAATATCTATAAAATCGACGAGGAATATTTGTGCGCGGGTGGATCTAGAGAGCAAGGGCAGTTGTTTTTTTTTTTTCCTATTTGCTTTACATATGCTACAGGAGATAAAGGCCAAAGGGGTTTTGACTGCCCTACAAGAAGAGCTTGATCTCTGGCAGCTCTCCCACTTTCTGCAGAGCCGATCTAGGCCAGCACCAGCAAGCAGCAGACTCTCCGACATTCCATTGTGAATTGTGGCCCTTTAAAAATGCATGCTCGCTCTCGGCTCTGTATCTTTAATGAGGTGTGTCTGAAATATTTGATAGGCCTCGCACTCATTTGAAAAACAAATACGTTTATTTCCATTAATATTTGATACGGAAATGAATATATGTAAAACACATACATTAATTAGTCTGTTTTGATCAATTGTCTCTGTCAAAACGTGGAGCGTGTGTTTCCGCTCAGTTACTCCCCACAGGCGATGCTGCGGCAAATCTTTCCCTGTTGCTCCGGAACAAAAGAACCATTTAATTTTCAAAGATTTAGCTGGGCTTTTTTTTTTTTTTTTTTTTTTTTTTTTTTTTT
>VMRN01000036.1:3749193-3798192 GCA_010277015.1 Poeciliopsis turrubarensis | reverse complement strand
CCGCTCCTTATTTCCTCCCCAGGGGGGGGGCGGCGAAAATTTTTCCCTGTTTCTCGGGAAAAAAAAAAACTTTTTTTTTTAAAATATTTTTTTGGTTTTTTTTTTTTTTTTTTTTTTTTTTTTTTTTTTTTCCAATGTAAGTTTGTGAACACCCAAAGAAATTATGTGCTCACTCAGCAGTGGGGCTGATTTATAAAATGGGTGTCACATTACAATGTTTGCATTTTCAAAACTGTGATAAATAAGAAAAAAGGAAGACTAGCATTGAAGTTTGAGCTACAGTGGGGTACTGATTTTACTTTGAAGACTCTGAAGGATGACTGCTTTGACCATGCAGGTGTTAGTTGATGTTGAGAACATTGAGCTACAACTTTATTTCTAAAATGAAATGGAGCTAAAAGTGGGACGGTTTGCTAATATTTCAGATGAAATTACTTTTATAGATCCTACTGTTTTGCTGCACACCTTGTTGACTATGCCAAGGTCTCGATCCATCAATACATCCATTCATACACCCATCCATCAGTCTAAAGATTCATTCAACATTTAGGTCTCTACAACCAGGATCTTCAGTAGAACCCTCTTGAAGTATAAGACAGATAATTCAAATTTTGTTCTTTTAAGTTACTGGAAGCTTGTTTCCTTTACATTAGTGGAACCCAAACATTTTCTACTGGAACTAACATTTTAATTCTCCTGGATTCGTTCAGTTTTTTTTTCAGTTTCGATTCCTAGTTTTGATTCCCAGCCACATTTAAGTTGGATTGAAGAGGCCGCCGAATCCCAACGAAGAAGAATTAGCCGCAGTGTGTTCGCAGAGGCGATCGAGGGTTTGCCTTCACTTTATTTAAAGAGCAGCTCAGTGAAATATATGCAGACATGCTTAAACATCTCTAGATTAATATACTTAATTTTCTGGTATTTACCACTTATAAAAAGCTGTGGTAATCCTAGCTGAATTAAAACAGGAACATTTGTGTTAGATTCAATGTCTAGCAGTGAAACAAATGCAACGTGCATTTTTATGAAGTCAAATTCTTTGCTACATAGCAACATAAAATTCAATTTCCAACAAATGCATTCTCTCCCCTCGCCACCAGATGGTGGTGAAGATCCAGCTTGGCAGTGTTGCAGTACCGGCGCTGAACAGCAGGGTGCAGTGCTAAGACACCGTGCTCTCAGGCACCAGTGGTGGGGCGCAGTGTCGATGTGTGTGATGCGTTTCGTCGCTGGCAGCCTCCTCGGACGGCTCCAGTCTGGTGAGTCACTCTGCCACTGTATTCAGGATGTTTGGACTCAGCAGCTGAGGCCACGCAGTAATTAATAACCACATATTGGTGTTGGTAAAACAAGCTGAATGAGAGAGTGAAAGGAGCATGTTTGACTTCTTCTGTGACTCAACCTACCTGACTCAGAGAGCAGAGACCGATGGGAGGAAAATATCTGTCTGACTGCAGAGGCAGCAGGGGCTGACAGCAAATTATTATGTTTGCCTTTTTTTTTTTTTTTTTAAATTTTCTTTAATGCTCTTTCAAAGAGATGACGTTGACTTCAACGCATCTTGTTGTCAACCAGAAACAGTTGACACGACCCTCAGATGGCTTGCCAGAATAATGGGGGAATAAAAGGTGAGGCTTTGCTGATGTCAGTAGACAGAGAGAGAAAGAGAGAGAGAGAGAGAGGAAGAGAAAAGGAGGGAAACCTTTTATGCGGTGAGCTTGTTTGGAAGGGAACAGCTTCAGATTGGTGGATCTCATTGTGCCTTGCTCGTTTTCTGCCCTTGGCTTCATCGCAGGGCGCCCGGCCAGCTTTGATGAGGATGAGTAGATGTTGAATGACAGGCGAAGATGGTGCCAGTCAATCAGCCTGTCCCCCAATTCTACTTTTACTCTCCAAGGAGAGGAAGACATGTGTCATCCTCCCGTGTGGAATCACACCACTCCTCCCCTCCTTACTATACGTTTGCATTTTCCTTCCGTCTCCATTATTCATCCCTGCTGGCTGAGCTCTACAATATTCTATTTTTGAACTCCTTCTCACTGCCTTTATGCACCTGTTTGCTTATCGGCCCTGCTTTCATCTTCACCGTCAGCCACCACTCCCTATCCCCTTTTCTTGGGGGTGGTTGGGGTGGGGGTGGATTTGCAGCCCGGCAGTGCATCACTGTTTTAATCTGGACTCCCCTATTCCCCCGATTCCCTTTCTCTTGAAGCTGGCAAAAGAGAAAAAATAAAATGAAGAAGCACATACAGTTTTTTTGCAAAGGTAGTTGTAGGCCTTGAAATGCAATTTTACAGCCACAATCTTTCATGTGTGATTAACCAACACAAAGTAATTATGGGTTAAGTTATGACACAAAATCGTCTTTCACAGCACTGCTGAATCCATTAGTTGAATGTGCACAGCTACCAAAACATGGCCGTACATCTGAACTGAGCATTAATCACAGAGGCACCCAAAGAGAGTATTGCAGCTCTGGAGAGTCTGGAGAGAACAACTCCTCACAGGGGTTGATCTCTCCAGACCCTCCAGATTAGATGGATGCTGTAAAACTCCAGCCCTTTTTTTTTTTTTTTCCTTTTCTTTTTATTTACTGGTAACCAGCAAGAAAAAAAACCTTTGCAGACATTGCAAAAATATAAAGAACACATTTTACATGATGCCAGACTTGATCTGTTTTTGCACCATGCAAAGTGGTGACAGCATTGGGGGGTTGTAGTGTGTAATACTATATATTTAAAACATGACTTAACATAAATTTGACCAACACTTTGGAATTGGGTCTGGGTCCCTTTAAGAAGCTTTTACTTTTTCAATAGTCCGCCTTCAGCATGTCATGACGGCAGTGCTTCTCATACTGCTGTTGACAACCATTCTTCGGTGTCTTTGACTAAGAAGTACCGTAGTGTAGTTCTCATGATCAGCTGAGCAGACATGCAGTTCCACCGGGTGTTTGCCGATTGCTACTGGCGCTCGGCAGGGGGTTGCATTTAGGCACCCCTGAATGGCTGCCACCAGAGATTCAATGATTCCTCAAACTTCTACGAAAGAATCTAAGCAAAACCCGAGCTGTGCTTTTGATGGAGGAATAACATTGTAAGATGATGTAAAGCTCAGTTTTACAGAATACCCTCTCTTTGATCTAAATGAAAAAATAAATAAATAAAAATAAACCGTCTATAATGATAATGATGTAGCAACAGCAAAGATAAGAAAATTGAGAAATGGTGACGAGTCTATGTCCGCATTTCACAGTAGAGCAGTAGAGGTGGACCGCTTGTAGACTCGACAAGCAGAAAGGCCGGTTCTGTGAAAATATTTATCATCATTCATCAAAAAACGCATCCTCCTTGTGTTGCATCACTCTAGTCAGTGAGGAGAACCAGGAGGCAGAGCTCCACCAGACCAGCAGAATGCTGCAGAGGAAATAATGCATTACTACAGAGGTGCATTTTCAGACTTTTGTAAGTTGATAGTCGTGTCTCTTGTCTTGTCCAGTTCATCAATGAGCTGTTAATACAGTTTGTCTTGTTGGAAAATGCTGCATGAAGAACACGGAAAGGAACAGTCGAACTGCTGACCTGGCCAAAAATCTACATACGTCACACTCTTGGTGCCTGCAGGGGATGTTGTCTGTGTTAGAAATATAAAAATGAACAAGTTTACTGTTTATGTGCAAATATACCTCCAAACACTTGGAACTGTAAAAAAGGAAAAGGAAAGAAAAGGAAAATGGAATAAAAATATAATCTTCCTTCCTGGTTTTATTATGCATAAACTTTATTTTGGTCTGTAACATTAAGTCTATGTTTGTTTGTTTGTTTTTTTTTTATTTTTTATTTTTATATTCGTTGCTGTTATGAGTTCCCAAAACGTGATAAAGTTGAAGGGGCTTGAATATTGTCGCGAAGCCCTGCAGGCAGCCAGCGGATGTACTTTATTTGCTTGTTTTTTTTTGGCGGTGCCATTTAGCCAGCTGACCCTCATTTCTTTGCCCACTATGATGAGAATGCCACAGCAAACAGAGCAGACTAGTTTGGCCGGAAGCATTTTTTCCCTATTTTTTAACACACTTGTCAGCAGCCATATCAGTAGGCCCAAAACTGCCACGAAAGGCCAATGCAGCCCAACACAGCAAGTGTTACGTGGCTGCTTTAACAAGCACTGCGTCTAATTGGCTGCGTTTGAGTTTTCCGTTCATTAGCAAGTTGGTGCCAAACCATTCCATCACATAGGTACGAGAATTTCCTTGATTTTGATCTTTGTTGTCTCTTTCTCCCTGACCTTTTTTTTTTTTTTTTTTCCCTTACATAAATTTTACTTCAACCCACTCCGTGAGTCATCTGAGCATATCCTCCACTTTAGCACGGATCCGACTTGCCATGGAAACCAACGTGTGAAGAAAAGTGTTGTGCCTCCACACACACAAGTACACAACGTGTGCTACCTAATTAACAACAATTCTTCAGTCCTCGCCCACCTTTGAAGATGTAACATGTAGGCAAATTAGTTCTGACCTCTTCAATTATGCATGCACTCACAATCACACAACCATCAGTTACTATATTAATGTGTTAAATAACTTTAAAATTACCTAATGTGTTAAAAATACGAAGGAAGGTCATCCATCCACGCTGGATGGATGGATGACCAGTTAACGTTCCGGGCGTGAGGCGGGGTCTCCCTGGACAGGTCGCCAGTCTGTCGCAGGGCAACACAGAGACAGACAGGACAAACAACCATGCACACACACACACTCACACCCAGGGAGAATTAAGAGAGACCAATTAACCTGACAGTCATGTTTTTGGACTGTGGGAGGAAGCTGGAGTACCCGGAGGGAATCCATGCATACACAGGGAGAACATGCAAACTCCATGCAGAAAGACCACAGGCCAGGAATTGAACCCAGGACCTTCTTGCTGCAAGGCAACAGTGCTACCAACTGCACCACTGTGCAGCCCAAAGGAAGATCAGGAGCTTCATAGTCGTATTATTAGGTAATGCCTCACCCCTTCACATTTTGTCATAAATGTTACAATGAGCATCTAACAAAGTGAAATTTTTGCTACACATGTGCATTTAGTTCCCTTGGCTTTAGCCAAAATCTTTGAACATTCAACATTGCAATGCTGGATGAGTTGTACCGCAAAAACCCTGAACCTTTAATTGCAGCAAAAGTTGTCTTCTCCAGGTTCATGGGAGGGTGGAAGCCTATGCCAGCACTCATTAGTTGGGAAGTGGGCCCTGGTCAGGTTCCCTGTCCATCACATCACAGAGGCCAACATTCTGTGTCTCTCTTCTAGGCAAAGCTGTTGGCTGAGCTTTTGCTGCAACTAACTGAATGTGCTCTCTTTCACTTTACAGCCTTTAAGAGCCACTCAGAACTGATCTGCTAAGATGTGTTTCTCTCCTAGACGAAGCCACTGAAGGAGCTACCACTGCCATTAACTTATTTTTCCTCGAACATAGAAAATAGTCCTGGATGAGGGCTTCTGTTTTTCTTTTTTTTTTGTGTGAGTAGGCCTATATATGCTCTGTATTCTCAAACCTCCAGACGGTTGCAGCAGATGACTGTTCACACTGAGCTGCATTCTTCAGGAGATTTCTTCCTGTTAAAAAAGAGTTTCCCTCTCCACTGTCGCTATATGGGTTTATAAACTGGACTTCACTGCATTGTTTGTTTTATCCACTGAGTTGTGCAAGGGGTGGTGGTCGTGTGAGTGTTTGTTTTTCCTGCTGTCCTTGTCCTCAGGATGTGACCGGCAGGTAAAGCCTCCAACTTGTGCTCATCAGCTGCAATCAAGGGAACGGTATTCTGAAGAGTGATTTGTCTGCTAGATCGTTAACCTACATTCTTTGGAAACCGGTCAACTGGTTGCTCTGTTCGTTAAGATTTTGCTTATAGCTTCTGGTGCTTAACTCTTCTGCCTTTTCTGTTCTTTTGCAGCCAGTGCCCTATTGAAGACCCACTCCTCGACCTCCAGATATGTTTCTTATGCCACACCGAGCTGTTGACGTTTGCCTGTCCACTCTCCAACTCTCAGCTCCATCCAGGGTGGCTCGTCAACAGGATTGCTCGCTGCCCCTCCCAGCCAATCTGAACTCTTGTGGATACAGTAGATCTCTAATCTTCACCATCAACCGGAACAGTAAGACCTATCAACTTTGTTCACTGTGTGAAGATTCTGTTCAACATGCACTCAAATTCAACCCAGATTGGACTCTCTGCATTGCAGTCTTTTCAGCACATTCACTTTGGAATAAACTTGGCAAACTAGAGTTTCCAATATAATCATCAGGGCATCGTTGGGAATAGGGTAAACTGTATTCCTGATTGAATTGACGTTCTCGCTTTTGTAAAGTGTCTTGAGATGATGTGTTGTAAACCGGCACTCTAAAAAAGTTTATTAAAATGCTAAATCATATTGTCTGTTGAATGTGCTAGTTTTTCCTCACAAAATGTCTTCATCTGCATTAAGGTACAAACAATAGCAGTGTGTATCTGAAAAAAAAAATAACATAATTTTGGTGTTTCTAAAACATACTTTTTCATAGGACCCCAAGTTGAAACATTTGTGTATTCATATAAAACTGTTCTCGTTTGATTGTTACGAAAGGAATGCAATTAATTGCGTTCCTTACGTAACAATATAGCTCGAAGCTATATGAAAAAAAAAGATTCTTCAATTGAAATTCAAATTTAAAAATACTTTATCCCAAAGGGACATCAAATGTCGTAGCTCATTATTTTGATGGGAGTCTGAGCTCTATGCTGTGTTTTGGATTGCCACTCAAAAGAAAAGCATCAATAAAACAAACATGCAGCAAATATCCTCCTCTGTGAGTATCCATGATAGACCACCTTTTGGAGACGGACTGTTAAAACTCCAACAGTGTTATCCCCCCTGGTGTAATCTGCCTTGGCAGACAGTTGATCTCTGCAGAATACAATCACTGCCAAGGAATCAAGACTTGAATGGCAACACTCCTCTGTTGTCCCCCACTGACAATAACCGGGCCGGGTCCATCTCTGCGGTCTGGCTGCTTATCAGAACAAAGGCATCAGCTATTCTCCCGTAGCATAAACCGGCCTACAACTCTGAATCCCGACATCTCTGGGATGCTTGTTTGTTTACACCCAGCGTTGAGCCACGTACATTAGACCCAGTAATGCTAACACGCAATAATGGTAAAGTCATTGCCCCGGAAAGGGTTTCTAGTTCGGAGCTGCCCCTCTCCAGCATTACTCCGGATATGATGCTTTGCTCATTGACTATTGCCATTGATATTACAGGGAGCGGATGAGAGGGGGGCTGGAGAGGTGATCTGACTATTATCCCTAAGCTACTCCTCTATTGTAGGCAGATCAAAGGAGTACTTAAGCCGGGCTGCTGGATGTGTGCATACCACGTCGCTGTAGAAAGGATGCTCAAATGCAAAATGAAATACTATCCATTAATAGATGAAAGGTTGCAGGCCCGAATCGTCAGACTGAAGTTTAAAAGGGCTAATCAGGCCCCAAGCAATTTCGAGCCATGTTATTACAGCAGAGGTCCGGCAACATGCACAAACCTTTTTTTCTATTTTTATAGAAGGGGGTTTGACATTTTGAGTGAAGAGTAAAGGGCTGCCATATAATTATTTTCTTTGTTGTGTGCATGGCGTTAAGGAGATGCGGGCATTATCGTCTGTGCTTAATCCAGTGTTGAGAATTAAAAGCAAAAATAATTCCTCAAGTTCAAAGAAGTGCAAATTTGTAATCTAATAGTTTAAAAATAGGTCAATGCTAATACCCAAATTAGAAAAAAAAAATACTTGCAGTTGTGTATTTTATTTATTTATTTAATTTTTACTCTTAATAAAATCTGCCTGCTCAAAACAACCAAACGCCACAGTGAGGGGGTCATTTGTCTCTTTGATATTAAAACAATTCAGTTGAGTTTGACTGATGGTGGTTGTTTCTTAGGTGATCATTTTATTAAAGGCAATTATCTGTAAAACCTTAACTTTGATGCCCTGGGAAGCAAAGCCCTTTCTACTTTCTTCTGCAAGAGGATCTTCACACATTAATTGCTTAAGAGTTTTAAGAGTCTCGGTGTCATTTTTTTTTTTTGTTTTTACAAACGGTTGTACGCTGCAGCGGGAATTGGACAGATAGATCGGGTCTGGTAAGCTGTAATGATGGTGGTGTTTCAGTCCTATCGAAATGGGGGGGGGGGGGGGGAAAGAACAGAGTGCATAAACCAAAACTGAAAATCTCCTCATTTGCTTGTCCATATATGTTCCGACACTTTCCATGTCCGAAAAATATGAGATGCCAGACAGAAGCTGTTTCAATGGAGTTTAAACGAGCTTCCTCCAGCCGGGTGGCTGGGTTTATCCTCAACAAAACACTCACAAGTTGCTCCTTCCTTTCAGGTTGTTCATGGTGCATCCCACTAAAACTAGACCTAGAAGCAGACACTGTGTACTGAAGGGCCTCGATCAATAACATCTGCAACTTGATTTCTGATTAAGAAAAGGTGGTGGATGGACAAAACTTCTCTGCAAAGTTGAGGCAAGCTTAAACCGATGTGATGTTATTTTGTTAGCTGGAATGTGTCACGACTCTTTAAAGAACTCTGCTAAGAATCGCTACATTTCATAGGTTTCATCAGGTCTCATTAGGGTTTTAAGTTGCACCTATTCTTTACCATTCTGTACAATTCCCTGGAAAGTCTTTGCTTCATTAAAGATTGAAATGATAAGAAACTGCTAATATTTTTAAGCCAAGAATTTGGGACTTTTAAAGCCAATACTTTCCATCCAAATTCAGCTTTTTTATCAAACGATTCAAGACCGTGGCTTATCATCTTAAAAAGAAGAAAAAAAGTTTTATAGAGTTTCCTCAATAACTCCCAATTCAACATTTAATTGATCGTGAATTAATTAGAGCGCTTTTCAAAAGCGTAGTGGGCTCTGAACTCGCCGAATAAGATGATTGACTTTTAAGAGGCCTATTTGAAATTTATTGACATCCATCTAAATAAAGTGTTTTTATACGGGGCTTCGGGGTCATAAACACTGCAGGGCTGTAATACCCGGGGACAAATTCTGAGGAGTAAAATGTTGGTTTAGTTCAGCCTCACTAAGAAGGCTTTCTGCAAAAGTCTTGTCAGAGTGAAAGGTGGGCAAGAAAAGTCACATTTCTGAGGGGCTATATTGTTACAAAATGTATTACTAAAATATGAAACACTAGATGTGCCCACTTCATCATGGGCTGACACCAGAGGTTTGCGACAAGGTTACTTTTTGTGCCTTCAGAGTGAAACAGGCCCTGTGTGTGCACAGGGCCTGTTTCACTCTGTTCAAGTGTGCACAGGTGCAAACATTTCTGTAAGTTACTACAGAGTTTTTGACAACAACACCTTAAAAAAAATTACGGCATATGTATTATTATAGAATGCAGATGCAACTATTCAAGAAGACGTCCTTCTTGAATAGGTTGTGTACACAATGTTCAAATTACTGTGCAACTTCAAGAATTATAAAAACAAGATAGATATGTTTTATGTTACATCCAGAATATAATTTTGTATTCTGCTTTCCAATAAAACACACTTAATGACAGCCATTGAGCAGAAAGAACCTCCATTAATGTAACTTAAATGGAGGCGTGATTGCTGCACAGGTCATATCAGTTCATCTGTTTGTTCTTTTGGGTAACTTAAATCTCCACAAATATGTCTTCTGTGTTTACAAAATGTCTGAAGACCTTTTAAATGCCAATAATTAATCAGTGCAACTCATTTAAAACATTTACTTCAATTAAAAGCTGGCGAGTTCAAACTAAATTCCCGTCTATGCTTCCAGAAAATGAGTCATTTTGCAGCCATTTTGCGTGCTGATGCACGGCTGAGGACGTCTGACAAGCAAGGCTGGTTGGTACTGGAGCAGTTTTCTGTCCATAATTTTTTATGTTTCGGATTACAAGCTGACATTTGCCATCGTGATAAATTACAGGCAGGCTAAGCTTGTAAATACTGTCACGGAGTACCGGTTTGTTAAGTCTCCAAGCTGCTGCAATCAGACGATGTTTCTCCTGACTTCCAGCTACTTCCTGTCAAGATCTCAAATTAAATGTTCTCTTTAAGAACTTAAAAGGTAGCAATGTCGCTATCACCTCTTTGTCTTTGGTGTTGGCATCACAAACCAAACATCGTTCATTTTATTCCAACACAATGACAAGGAAAACATCTTTAAAGGCATATTGCTGGCACCTTTAGTGTCTTTGGGGGAATTTATTTTAAATATCGGAGGAAAAAATTCAAACATCACAAGAAGCCAGAGTTTCTTATTAGAAATGTATTTAAAAACATAATTTTAGTTACTGAGAGCCATTGTGGAAGGTCCAGAGAGTCACTTGCAGCTCCAGAGGTACAAGTTGGATATCCCTGACATAAACTAACATTTATCAAGTTGTTCTGACTTTTTGTTTTGTTTTGGTCAGTTCTTTTTTTTTTTTTTTTTTTTTTTTTCCCCCCCCTTAAACTTTTTTTGTGTGTGTAGGAGGAAGGTACGAGTCGGTGGCATTTGTTGATTGCCGATAGTCAAAGCACTGCATGCAGCAAGGCTTGCATACTTAATGCCGGAAGCCTGAAACTTCCGATTGCAATCAGGAGGACTGTGCGAAGACGGCGAAGGGAGGGAGCGAACAATAATACATCCAAACCTGAACAAGTGCGGTTGACATCGGGAGCCAGACACAGAGCGAGGGAAGGAGGATGCGTGGGGTGAAGAGGAGGCGTGAATGATAACAGAGTCTAAACAGTGAATCTCCCACCACAAACATTCGCAGTGATCTCTAAATGCATGTATAACTCAACTCTGTTTCTGAGCTGCAGCTTATATAGAGGCTTTGTATAAGCCTGTTTAGTATTCCGTCCACTTACTGCGCGGCATAGCTGCAGACGCCCAGGATGTCAAGATGTATAACAGGTTTCCTGGTTGGGGCAGTAATAGGAGTAGCTGTGGGGGAAATCAGCAGCTGACAAGAGGTTGAGGAAGGGATGAACCTATCTTCATGCAAATCCACTAGTCCATTATAGTTTGTGTGCTTCCCTGAATGTTTTTGCAGTGCACTGCCTTGTGAGTGTTATATATATAAGCGTGTCCTAGCAGTTAGCGCTTCCTGCTATGAATTCCTCTTGCTGTTTAATGAGACTTTTAGATAATCTGTCAAATGTCTTGAGAGCCCGGGTCGAAGCATTTAGCCAAGATCTACAGGGTTAAGTGGGGAGGAGCCAAGAGACGAGGGTTTGACTGAGATCCTTTTGTTTGTTGCTTTAAGAGTTAAACTGCTTTGTACAGAACAAAGGTTTGCATCAAAACATTTCTGTGCTACATGACAATGTGCGATCAAATACGTTTCTGAAAGTAGAACATGATAACAGAAGCCAAACCCTAAGAAAAGCTCTTCCTTTAAAAGTCCTAACTGTTTTCATGAATGCTCTCACACTGGAGAAAGTGCATTTGAGGCAGTTTCATGTATATAAAATTTACTAAAGACTACAAATCCATTATTATTGTGTAGAATCTAAGTAGTGTTTTCTTATAATCTCAACCCCTACTGATCTAATTGTTTTGTTTCTTGTGAACTTTCCTTGTGCTTCTCGAATATTTTCAAAAATAAAATGCCAGCATTCCATTTCTTTAATGATTCCTAAAACCTTCTAATCACAGCTGCCATGTCTTTAAGCCTGACAAATGATTAAAAACCCCAAACTATCTTTGACTTAGAAAAACAACAGTCACAGATATTTGTATTTAGCCTTATGCTTAATTTTCTCGCTAAAGTATTTATATCTCACGGGATTTTCACATTGACATCCGCAAACTTTAACGTATTTTCTTTTGCAATCTTATGTAATAATCACCTAAGATGACAGGCATGGCAAGGAGATTCCCAATCAGAAGCAGCCAAGAAGCTTGTTGTGACTCTGAAGGGGCTGCAGAGCTCCTAAGCTCAGGTGTGACAATCAGTTTTTCACTCCAGAAATCTGGCATTCATGTAAGAGCGGCAAAAAATGTTGTTGAAATAAAGCCATAAGACGATTTATTGGTATTTTGCCACCAGACCCATAGGGGATATAATAAACTGTAGATGGACGTGCCCCAAAAGATATTCGTCTGTAATTGGAAAAAAAAAAGTGGGTCTGGATTCAAGGAAGCTCGAAACGTTACTTGTAAAAAAAAATCTGTAAAACTATAATTTTCTTTCCACTTCACAATTATTTGAATATTTTTATTGAATTTTCAGTTAAATAAAAACACCAATATATTTAAATCCAACCTCAAATCCACACATCTATTGCATAAACATAGAAACTAAACCAAAACCAAAAAAAATCCCTGACCCTGATACAACTTCATTAATAACCCAACATATTAGTTTTATTATCACTTTCATTTTTAGACCACTAATAAAGTAAACAGTGTAACTTCACCTGGTTTTATCTTTTGTTCCATCTTGTCACTTCTAGCAGCAGAGTGAGTCGAGTGCAAATCATGTGGGATGCCGGATCCTATCGCCACCGCCATGCCTGTTACCGTCTGAATAACTTCTGCACCCGACTTACTTTCTTTATTTCTTTTTAAACTATCTATTCCTCTATTTAAACGATAATAAGTATGCTAATGCAGCTTTACGTTGTGCATTGTCATTTGGTTTTCTCTGTGCTGCATTGCAGGCTTATTAAAGGCAAGCCCGTTTGAACTATCAAGTAAATAATTCTGAACCAATCCGGGAGAAATTTTGGGCCGGACTCGGGCCATAAATCGAAACTCTATTCTAGTGCATGATATCTAAACGAAATACAATTAAAATTGTGGTGGAAGCAAGATGATAAAAAAGCCAATGTAGTTGAGAACATAGTATTTTAGCAGTCTTACGTTACTCTACCCATAAAGTGGCAGAAAAACTTGGAAAATGTTACTTTTAATAATATATTAAAGAGTCATGTGCTTTTCCCAACCTTTTGGTGCTCATGCTTACGCTGATTTTCACATCAAAACAACATCATAAGACTCCCTTGTCCTGCTTTCAGCAGTGAGAGAAGGAAGACAGGAGAAGGTCTTGGGAAAGGTCTCTTCAGGGCTCGCCCCCTTGTAGCTAATCAGACTCTCTCCCAGGATGCTTCAGTCTTACTACAGGCAAATACTTAAAAGGGACATAAACTCCTTGAAATAAACAATGTTGTAACTCTTTGACAAGCAGGCCTGGGTGCACAGGACTCAGTCAAGACAGGAAGAGCATATCAGTTTCTTTGTATGCTCCTGATGAGAGTGATAGATGATGAATGTGCTCTATTCCTGCTAAATATATGCTACATTTATTTCTAACTTTTATATGACTAAGAGCAAAGTGGTTACATTTTGTTCAAAAAGTTTCCCGATCTGATTAAAAGTTGTAAATCCTTGACTTTAGGGTGCGCTCCGTTGAAGAAACCTATTGGTGGCCATCCCATTTGTATTATCTTAATTTCATCAAACTGTGTTGAGCAAGAAGTCCAGTCTGGCACAGCTGCATAAGACAAATAGCACATGTGCTTCCTTTGCTTCTTTCAGCACCATACAAGCTTGTGAAAGCATTGCAGTCAATAAATATCTAAGGCCATCTTCCCTTTCCATCCATTTATCGGTGAGACTCTAAATCCGGTCTGGGATGCATTCCCTGCTATCTGATCCCGGCCTGCGCATTGTCTCCACACATACACACACAAAGCTCAGTTGCAGCACAGCCAACCGGTTTGCATGGTTTCTTCTATATTTCATTGCGTGTCATGTATCAGTGTGAGATACACTCCCTGATTTCATTTATGTGGAGCAATGGTGGCTCTCTTATCTGCGACGCAGTGAAATAGCTCCGGATCACAGTCGTAAATATGCCAGTCTCAAAGTGACAGAGTGTGCCCGAGCCGCGGAAAGTTACAGTGGAAGCTACACTCGTGCTGAAAAGTTTGGAGCCTCTGCAGTGTGCTCGAGTGACTCGGTTGCCGCGCGCAGGGAGCCCGACACCAGAATCAGACGGAAGTTTTGTTCCATGTCGATGTATGATGTTGGAGACCCTACCAACAGAATAAGACATTTAAAAGATTAAAACATCTGTAGCTTGACTTTGGGTCTGACGTAACCCTAAAACTTTTGAACTTTGACAGAATTGCCATTCTTAGCAAAAGATGTAGGACCATTTGTGTTTGATTATTTATATGTTGTAGCGATGCTTCTTGGTAAGAAATTTTTAACCGGTGGACGCCATGTTTCATCTTCAAATGGTACCACATTTGCGAGGGAAATGTGTGCGTGTTGAGCAGCAGAGTTGGTTTTTGTGGGTTGTGACCATAAAAACTTGCCAAATCCTCCATTTCAAAGCCAAACAGGTTTTGATTTGCAAACCAAACTCTTAGATTTGTAAACCCTTCTGCAAACGGCATGAAATGTCTGTAAGAGCTTGAGCTGAATTCAGCTGGACTTCAGTTGCCTTTAATTCAATCCCCTAGGAAAGGCACGCCCCACGACTGATCTGCACGGGTGAATCAGAGAGCTGATGAATCACAGATTAGCCTCATTTCAGCAATGGGAAAACAGACACTAATCTGGCCCATTATCTACTTTTTTCAGTTGAAAGCAGGCAGTGTTCGAGATTCAGCTTTACTTTGAGGATCTAACTTTACTGGTCGAAAGAGCGTTGTCCAACTTTGCCGAGCCAAACTCGTCTTTGCCGTCAAACACGACAGAGTTTGTGTTTGAACCTTCGCGTCTTGTTTACAATCCTGAGAGCACGATTTAGAAAAACTGAGTGAAAACTGTTTTTCATTGGACTCTGTTTTATTTCCTCAGCTGGCACCGACTTATCTCCGTGGAACACTGTGGGATTTTTGTGGGCTTTATTCTAAAGTCTTGATGAGATTTGTGTGCTGCGGACCCACAGGTTGAGCTGTAATCTTAGCAAACTATTGGAAAGAAATGGGGGGGGAAAAAAGCACAGCCATATAACTTTGCAGGCACTCCAAAAGCATCTCTAATTATTGCACAACTTAGTGCGCTCCATCAAATCAGTGAAAATGTATAATGTGGAGACATTAGTATGCAGGTCCAGATATAAACCAGCACTGCCTGAACCTGCAGTAAATCAGTTCACTGAAAATTTACTTTAAACTTGAGCGCCTGCAACTTTCACCATTTATCACCCTATAGCCACAAACTTTAATGTATATTTTAAGGATGTGTGTGTGATAGACCAACACGTCGCAGCGTATAAATATAAAGTTAAAGGAAAATGAGAGATGCTTTTCCCTTTTTTATTTAGAACTGCGACTCTGAAAACTTCCACACAAATGGAGCCTAGGCGAAAATTCAAGCTGGGAGACTCGATCCAGCTGACACTCATCTTCCAATCACCACGTCCTACCGCAGCCAATCGGGTCCGGCAAACCAAGTCGCTGCAGCCAGTCGTCATCCAGGAACACATTCAAAAGCCAAGCCACCGGAAGGGTCGTCCTGCTCGTTGGTGTGCTTGACCCACCTCCCTCCCCCTCACCTCCACCTTCGTCACGATGGTCATCCTGCAGGGTCCTGCACGTCCAGCTCCACCACCATATTGGTCCGGGGTAAGACTGTCCGAGCTCGGCCGAGCTGATGTCCTGCCCGCGGTGATCCGCGACTCAGTCTTCTGCCGGGCCGAGCGCCAAAGAATGTTTATCATTAAATCTTCTAACTGCTATATTTCTACTCTGTGTGAGTCTCTCCAGATTGAAATGTATTTAGCCGTGTTCATTCTGGTACCCCCAAATAAATTCAATCAACTGCATTCAGGAGTCACCTAAATAATAGATGTAAATTCATCTCAATTTAAATGCACGTGTTCATTGAGAGATTTTGTTGTAGCGCACCAGTGAACATCGGTGACCGAGGAACACAGCAGAGCAGCCAGGGATCAAATGTGGAGAGATTTTGTCCAGGGTTAGCTCATTGCAGAATATTCCAGTCTTTGGACACTCGACATGCGTTTTTGAACCCTTCATCCAAAAATGAAAGCCGTGTGGCAAAACTGACCCAGACACGGACCAAATCACCAGACCAACAAGAGGTCAAAAGTGAATAAAGATTCACATGTCATGTGAGAATTTGTTTTTTCTTTAGAGAAACAGGGAGGTTGGTCAGAGAAGACGGGACCTAAATATTCTGAAATAGTTGAGACAGTTAACCTTCCAGCCGGACCACCACTGTAGAAGAAACCGTCTCTACTTATGGTAATATACCAGCAGCCAGCCTTTTACCGTATTTAACTGTATGAAGTATGGCAATATCCATATTTATACGGTGAAATAATGTGGTTGATCGTCTTTTATCATATTTATGCTGTAAAATAGCTGCCAAAAATATTGTCAGTGTTTTAGAAGAGACTTGTGAAAGTCCGGACATAAATCCAACTGAGCATTTTGCAACACATGAAAAAAAAGGTTCAGAGTTGCTTCCCGTCTAAAACGACTGAGGCTGAGACGTCTTGTAAAGAAGAAGACGGAGAACGTTTATCTGTGAAAGAAAAATACATACATGTTATATATCTCATGAAATCTCCATAAAATACATTTTCAGTTGTAGTTATTATGAGATTGCACGTGACAAAAGTCAAAGGGGGGTGTAAATACTTTTGCACTGCATTGTATAATTTGGCAGAAGCTTCCGCTGAGTGTGACAGCCACTGTCCGCTGAACACCTAAAGTCGTATTTTAAATTTCTCGAAGCCTCTTATGTGGCAACTGGCATCTCACAGCCAGTTGCATTCACTCGTTAGCATAAGCAGTGCTGTAATTCTCAAAGGTTTAATAAAACAGAATAATTTTGGATGCTAAAAAGCAGATATGGAGTTTTTAACATTTAAATTATTCCATAATTTGTCTCCAATGCGTGACTAATAGCTTTCTTGCTCTTTTCGTCTTCCGCCTATCTCATCCTCTCGTTCCTCCCTCACTTGGCTGTAAGTTTCTAAAAGGCTGCTATAAATACGTTTTTTTTTTTTTCTTCTTCCGCAGTTTGTTATGAAATGTGGCAAAAGAAAAAATAAATAAATAAAATAGGGAAAAAGAAAGTGAAGGATAAAAAGCTTCCACTTTGCCAAAGGAAGTTTTAATTGGGGCCCAAGGGAGAAGAGCTTTGCCCGATTTTGGAAATTCTCTCTGCTCTTTATGGAAGCAATAAGCAGCAATCTGATGCCCAATAGGGAAATGAGCTGCAGTTACATTGACAAAAATTTGAAAAGGAAGGATTCTGTGGACTTTTAGAAACCGCCCGCTTTTTGTTTGTAATTATAAAACAGCTGGGTTTTCTTTCTTTCCCAAAGCAATCCAGCGCTTCTCCGCCGAGGTTTGCGTCTGCCACACCAGACTCCATCATGCTGTCTGAAGTGTCTCACAGGACTCGAACGCAGCAAACTGTAGAAAGAAATCTCATACATGTAAATAGAAATCGAAAGACGTTGGGTATGAATAAACCATGACAATTTCACAGCAGCCCAGGACAAAACTGTTCCATCCCTCCTGACTCTGACTAAAAAAAAAAAAAAAAGAATAAAAACACCTCTTCCGCCCCCAACAATTCGTACATTTTCATTCCGATTACATGGCATCCTTCACCTTCTCCTCAAGTTCATTCCCACCGACGACGGCCCGTATCGAGTTTCTGTCCAGCCTCAGTCGGCAACGCGCGGCCTAAACTCTAAAGAAATGCCTGTCAAAAGTCGGGCCGAACAGGAGGAGCCACGCATAACAACAATGGAGTCGAGAGTGACCCTTTGACAGACTGACATCTCCGAGAGTAATTGCCTGTCATGTGCGGCACTGTTTCGCAGTTCACATAAAAGTCCCCTCTGTTGTTCATTTAAAGTTAAGGCGGGGTGGCCAAGGTCGCTGCACTCGTCCGGTAAAGAGAGAGGGATAATTGAACAACGCACCTTCTCAGCTGACTGCCGCGGGATAAAGTGACAGTACAGTGGAGAATGACGGGATGTTAGAAGGCCGCTCTTGATGGGACTGTAAGTGCAGCCTGTGGGACGTGCGACTGTCGCGCGCGGACAGCTGGATGCCGTCCAGCTCCTCTTTTCAGTACAGGCCCCGCAGCGAGAGTCAAGAACAGAACAAGTGACCAATGAGGGGAAAGTCATGTCTTCTTTTTTCCAAGACTTTATTTATATATAGTTTTTTATGAATGACATCAGAGCGATCTGTCAATTCAAGCTAAACCAGTGATGGATTTAAACTCCATGAATTTGACAGTCATGTCTGCAAATGTAAAGACATCCACCAAATTTGACCAACAAATAAGTAGTCAGTACATCCACCAACATTTTCAAGTACAGAGTGTTTTTATGTTGTTATGCAGGCTGGTGAATTAGTGCAAACGCTACTTCACTTCCATTTAGCGGAAAACAAAAGCAATCCTTTGGTGTATCAGAGCAATCCTTTGTTAGTTGTATTAGAAGGCTTTGGTCCTCAGGAGATTCTTGAAAGTATAGAGGGGAGGCTTGTACTGCGATTGTTTTTGGTCGCTCATTCCATTTATAAATATACTACAGTATAATAAGATTTCCGGAAAATGGCTTCGCTGCCATGGTTGCGGCTTCAAAAGAAAATAAGATAAAAAATGCACAGAAGTGAAATATTAATTCTGTTTTCATAGGCTCGTCACACTCACTCCTCCTGTCGAATATATTTTTCTCCTTGAACCCCCGTTACTGTGACTGTAAGGATAAACCAGACTGCTGATTTGAAAATGCAGCCCGAAGGACCTGTGAGATAGAATAATCTCATTTCCTTTTTAAAAGAGCAATCGAGTGTTTTCTGTTCGAAAAGAGAGATGATAAAGCCGCTCGTTTATACAACTCGACCAGCTCTGATCATGGCCGCCGCCCTAAACGCCTCCGATCGGGAACCTTCCTAATCAACGGCATTCAAGTGGACCCTCGGTAATGCGAAGGCTTCCCCGCAGTATTCCCGAGGCTGATACAGGCTGACAGTCTTGTTCGATCCCTCTGCAGTGTCTTTGTGTGGGGCCAAAGGATTCAGTGTCTTGGCTGGCTGCGCATGTGAAGGTTAAGATGTAAGGCCTGCCTGGTGGGGCTTTCAGGAGTTCACCCCCACATGCTGCCGCAGCCCATTATGCACTCGCTCTTGTGTCCCTCAAGTTTTAAACTTAATTTGCCCTTTTCACTTGCTTCTGAACGCTTTTATGCCTAGGCTCAGATGGAGGGTGACAAGTTTTTGGGGGCATTTAAATTTAGTCTTCGTGCTGTCAATGTGGGCCGTCAAAGTGCATGATGGTGAGGAGGAGGGACAGCGCGAGGAAAAGTAGATCGGACGGGGTGAAAGGAGAGCAACTGTTGCAGAGGTGATGTGATAAAAGATTCATAACGAGGCAGATCCCAGGTCAGCCAGAGCCTCTGCAGCCTCTCCATATTACTGGCGACGTCTCCCGGAGCTCAACATGCAGAAGGTGTGCGTGTGTTTCACAATAATATAAACAGAGAGGTACGGAAATTGCTTATTTAAATGTATTTACATTGCCATAGGAAAGTGCGCACCCCCTTTTCCTGCTTTTTGAAAGTCAGAAAAGGACTGTGTCGTGAGTAGCCCCACCATTCTTGATGATAGCTTAAAGAATTCGGAAAGAGATTCTTCAGTAAATGTGTTTCTAATCGACGGGATGTCCTTTCCCATTGGACTCTTCTTTATGTTTTTGCTTTTTGAATCTCTTCTTACGACTTGATTTTGATTCATAAGCATAAAATGCAAATACGTGTAATATGTATAATATGTTCGTCTCTGGCCCTGTGTAACAACAAACACCATTAATAGCTGTGATGACTGTCGAAGAATATGTTGAAAAAAATGTATCCACTTTTCCTCACAGAATAGTTTGAATTCAACCATACTGGAGAGGTTTTTTTTTGTTTTTTTGTTTTTAGAATAAACAATCAGTTTGATGTCATGCATCTCAGACAGACTTAAATCAAGACTTTGACTAGGCCACTCTAAAGCATTCATTTGTTTATTCTTTTAGGGACTCAGAAACAGAGTAATTGGTTCGCTTCGCTTCATTGTCCTTATATATAACCCAAGCGGGTTTTAGCTAAGGGTTATAAGATGATTAGAAATTCTCCTTGAGGCCTTCATGTTGGGGAGCAAAATTCATTGTTCCATCAATTAAGGACAAGTCCTCCAGACGAAGTAGCAAACAGTCCAATAAAATCCTACCAACTCCATTATGTTTTACTGTGGGTACGATGTTGAATTTCTGAAAGGCTGTCTTAGATTTTAGAACAGATGGTGTGAGCTCTCCCTTTTGTCTCATCAGGCCACACGATATTCTCTCGGGAATCATCAAGACATTTTTGGCAAACGTGAGGCAGACCTTTGTTGTCTTTCTGGTCACCTTGGAACTCTCCAGTGGTTGCCATTTAACCCTGCCATATTGTTCTTGTCGAATCACGATATTTGGTTTGAATAGCTTTTAGTTTTTAAATCACTTGTGTTATCTTTGCTTCCTCAAAGATTTCTTTAGTTTTGCTTTTTGTTGTCATCCTTAAAATCAGACAAAACCTTTTTATACAGTTTTGCTCATCATCGATACAAATTCCTGTGATCCAAACCGAAGCTATGCTAGCTAGGAGTTACATTGACTTAGAACTGTTATATTGTATTGTATTTAGCTAAATATTATTGCTGAGGGGCACAAGCAGGCCTTTGGACATACAGATTAAAAAAAAAAAAATTGAAAAAATATATTTCTGGAAAAAAAAGACAAAAAAAATAAACAAATCACCAAAACTCACAAAGGGCACTAGGGGCATCAAGGATAAAAAGGGCAGGGGCTCAAACCCCTTTGCCCCCCCTCTGCATGTGCCTGTTTTAATATTATACAAACGCACAGCGCCCTCCGATTCTATACCGCACTCCATATGTTGAATTGAAATGTTAGAAACCGCACATGGGTTTATCCATATAACAGCAGGCGCTGACACCCTCCACCTTTAGCACGGTGTGCCTGACAGTGCCAATGAAAACGTTACCAGGTCTTTGAGATTAAGAGGGACAGGCAGAGTGTTCCATATCAAATCAGATGGAAGTCATTTACACCTCCGCCATGCATTCATCATCCCGTGTCAGAAGGCCCCTCCTCCACCTGCTTCAGCTCCTCCACCAACCCCTTGTTCTCTCCTCTTCACTCACGCTGTCAAAACATCACCTTTGGCATCTGCTGGGTTCCATATATACGAATTCCTCCTCACCCTCCAGAGAGAAGCAGAGAATTAGAGGAGGGAGAGAAATGAGCGGCCCTATGATGAGTTAGATGTGATTTATAATAAGGTGTTCCTGCGCAAAGTGCAAAAAAGAAGTTTCATTATTCAAACTCTTTTTTTTTTTTTTTTTCTCAGGAATTCTGTAATGATGATATATTGCCACATTACATCCCAGTTCTGACTGCTCTGACACCAGGAACCATATTGAATTTGGCTTTTCAGGCTCTTTTCGTGCTCTTGGAGAAGAGGGGGAAAAACGTGCTCCGCTGCCAATGAGTTTTTCAAAGTAATGTTTTATTTTTAGGGATACAAAGACTTGGAGGCTTGCTGGGGGGAAATGTCACAAAATTCCCTTCTTTTCCAATTGCAGGAATGCAACTGCATCACGAAAGGTTAAGCTTAAGCTTGGCATATATTTGTATATGTGGCCCCAACCTTGCCTATTTTAAGCCTGTTTGTGGTGGGAAGAAAATTGGAAAAAAAATAACTTTGCTGCAACACCGTTTGAAATGTGTTGGAGCAAAGTTACCAGAGAGTGCACATACTCGCGTGACACGTCTTTGGCTGTGATCAAATATCCATAATGCCACAGTTGTTCTGTCACTTTTGATTACACAGAGAGTCTCCGAACGCTCCCCGAGGCCGCGTGTTTTCACCACCACTCTGGCTGTTCTGGTGGCTGCTTCCTCTCATTGTCCTTCCCTTCATTACTTTGCAAATGGTAGGCATTTCTCAACGGATCTGACATCGCTTGTGTTCTTGTTCTAACGCGCCAAGAGAGAGAGAAGGGAGAGGAATGGAACGGGAGGAGGGGATTGGAGAAAGATACAAAGTTAAGAATGAGGGGGGGCCCGAGCGCACACATATTAACACACAAACACGGGCAGCTTTTAATCTTCTGGGTTGCACCATCTGTATATGGTTATGGAGGAGGCTTTTAAAAGGATTGCTTCTGTAGACACCGGACGGCCAAACATCCCGGATAAAAGACAGAACACAAATTGTTAGAGATTCACAAGGCAGCGTTATCAGAATGAAGCTTCGGGCAATTCACTGTCAGAAGTGTATTGACTGCGAGTAACGCTGAAGGAAGCCATGACATTTCACAAGTTCAGAACACAGAACTCATTATAGCTTGTGTTTGTGAGTGTGTGAATGCATTCGTACTGAGTGATTTTTTTTTTTTTTTTTTTTTTAGATGATTTTCAATTATCGCACAGGGGCCTAGAAAACTACAGAACAACTTTCTCCAAACAAAATACAAAGTTTTGTTTTGTTTTTTAATTGAAACAGTCTTGTGGTGGAATGGCATTTCATACTTTTTGGTGTTTGCAGAGAAACTATGCACAAAAAGGAAAAAGGAACAGAGATGTTGATGTATTTTATTTTTAAAAATTGTAGAGGAGCAGTCTGAATCTTCAATATTCATTAACAGAACAGCTTGTGTCCACTGTAAGGTAAATTGACCCTTCCAATGGGGACATGTCATGCTAAGCTGTGTAGATGCTGAAGATGTACTCACATCGGCATGCGAAGCGCTTGAAGTGGCTCCAAATGACAGCAAAGCTGTCAAATTCTTCTTAACTAAAAATTCTTAGTTCTGGTTAACTTAACTAAGAATCACTTAACTACTTGGGGGAGTTTTAACTCTAATAATGTTACATAAATAAGCAAAAAATATACTGTGTACAGAATGTTTATCTACAGCTGATAGACTGATCTTTAAGTATAAAAAAACTAGACTAATGTTACAGCAAAATTAAGCCCATGCTGGCTCTGAGAACTACACTCTTTTTTTTCCAATGCACATAACAATAGAGGTTCATCATTAGAAACAACACAGTTAGGATCAGACATCAAGATCCACAAAATTCCCTATATTTCTTCTCGATTGAACCATATAACTGCGTTTTTATTTTTTTATTTATTTTTTAAAATATCAGTTCACATGACAATGTGAGAGCTTAAACTTCCAAAGTCCTTTTCACCTAAAGCTTATGTAATGACACCACTGTAGTAGTAGCAGAATAGTATATTTTCTATATGTTGATGTCTGCTATTTGAGAGGGCAAATCCTGAGAGTGTTGTGCATCTGCTGTGTCTGTATACATTTTAACGACTTTTTGAACGTAGACTCAAAGATGATGTGGGCCTAAGAGCAAAACCGAGAGGGGAGGAAATTGTGGAGAACAAACTCCTTCTACTTCAGATGAAGTAGAAGGATGTATTATATTATGAGACCACCATATGTTAAATTAACATCTCTAACTATCAAATAATACAGCGATGGGTACGGAAAATTAACTAAAGAATAAATGAATGAAGACTTGTATATGTGTGTCTGTGACAAACAAGGAAATTGTATGTTTTTCAAAGAAAAACCCCATAACATTATTAATTACATGTAACGAATCCACATTTAAATACATATTCCCATACTTGAAAAATACCTGTTTTTTTTTTATGTTGTGTTGTCGAATGTGTTCTTTTAATGAAGAGAATAAAATAAAAGGCATTTTTATTTTATTGTTGAACGTAGATATTCAGCACTACGCTCAGTGCATGTAAAAAATATAAAATCCTTAAGGGGAACGTAAAAACAAGCTTTATGTTCACACAAACAAGATCAAATTAAGTACACCTGAGCAAGTTCATTTTCATTGCTGCACAGAAAAAAACAACAACAAAAAAAACAGTTTCACGGTAAAATTTCACAGTGAATTGAGCCATTAATGACATCAGTATTTCCTTGGTGACAAATCTCGCAATTCTCTCCATGTGTATGTGGTAATTACTCTTCGTAAGTCGGGCATTGATTAGACTCATATTTCCTTTTCTTTTTATGAGACGTCTCCAGAGGCGTGGAGGAAAATGAGATGGAAGATGAACGCTGCTGAATATTTTTCTCTGCTTGTTTTTGAGAATGTAGATCCTCAATATAACTAGCAAAGATCAAGTCCTCCAGCAAACTGCACAGACGTTCACTCACATGGATGTAAAAAATAAAAAAATAAACAACTTAGCAGCTGTGCAATAAAAAAGAAAGCAAAACAAATCTCTTTATAAAAATGTATGATGATACATTTGGATCCTCCCAGGTTTTTTGTGTTTGGGCTTTTTCGCCAGGTCATCAGAAAACTTTTACCACTGGATCAAGTTAATCTGAGCGAATAATTAACTGATGATTTCATTTACAGAGGAAACGAATTATTTAAATGTGCAGAAACCCTCGCACCAATTAAAGGAAAATAACCTAAAACACAAGAAATGAATACTGTTTTCTTGGAACGACATTAAGAGATTTTGAGAAAAGCTAGATTTGTTTCAACATTTCCAGGAGATGATCCCAGTGCAAAGTGACTCTTTACCCTTGATGTTCACTAATAATACGTGAATTCACATGTGTAGTATTGTTGTCTGGGTATTTCTGAAAAGGTAATATTGTCAGTATGGATCAGTTGCCACCTATAAAGCGTTAGAAAGGTTCCCCCCCACCCAATCCCCCGGCTATTTAAAAATAATTTGTGGTTATTATGAGAATACAAATTAATTAAGGAACTTTGCTAAAGAGAAAGCCTCAAGTTAATTAAGAATAAAATTACTTAACTAAACCAAGCTCTCACTCCAGGAAGACTTGTGACGCCCGGATTTTTTTTACTTATTTACTTTTTCCAATTTTCAGTATCAGTGATGGTAATCCTAAGCGCACCATCATAGAGCTTGTTGAGAAAGAGGAGCAGCATTGTGAACGTCTGAGCAGGCAGCTGGATGACTTACTTCAATTATTGATCCCTGGAATAGGGCGGGCTTGGAAACAGCAGCTGCTGAGCAAACTTTTGTAAATAACAGTTTTTCCTTCTAATTTGCCTCCCTGGGGTGACATTATGGATTATTATCTGTTCAGAATACACACACACACACACGCACACGCACACACACACGGTGTACACCTGCAAGCAAGTTTTCTGTTTTTTGTTTTTACTCCCCGGCACCAGGGCTGGCAGCTAACATCCTGCCCAGATGATGAAATCTATATCCCACTACTCTGGTGTTTATCTAAGTTAAAACTCAAGACATCAATGGAATTATTGAACATGTTCACCATCAACTGGCCAGTAGACCAGTGGTTTCCAATAAAATAAACTGTTGTTGTTCAGTCTCTTAAACATTTGAAGGAAGATACTGCTTCATTAGACAAGCACTATTATATTTATATGAACATGTATGGACTAATAAATAATTGTCTTTTAATTACATTTTTTTAAATTATTTTATTTATGTTTTTATCAGATATAGTGTCTGAGATTCAGGGAAGATGTTTTCACAGTCAGATTTGCTTCTGCAATGTGTGTGTTGTCGCCACTGTGTGACCCGAACGTTCCTCCTCAGTTGCGCAAACATTTGCGCTGACTGGCTCTCCCAGAAAATCAGAAAATCATTTTGAGCGTTAATGTTTAATTATTCAACTTGCTGCTCCTTAAGTCTTTTTTCTCTAGATTTGAGCTCTTTGTATTTTTATTTGATTATTCTTTGAAAGTTTCCATTTATTCAATGTGCACTTTATTAGAGATATACACACATCTTTTTCTTTAATTTAGAAATACGGATCGCTCTGTGCTCCATGTGGCATAAGTTCTTATATTCAGATAGATCTTTAAAAAAATGACTAATTTATGAATATAAAAATAGATAAATGCAGTTTACCCCATCTTCTATTATTCAGTGCATGTTATTTGATATTTAGTATCTGTATCAAACTCTAATAATGTATTAGAATATCTTTTTTTTCCCCCCCCGTCAGTTAGCAATTAAAGAACTTGCTATATATGGAGCGTACTTTATTATACTGATAATAATTTGCTTTTTCTCCTGATTAATAATTCAGAGTTGAGCCAAGGCCTTAGAAAAAGGTGAAAGTTTTAATTTGAAGAAAATTAATTCCGCAGATTTAAGGGGAGAAAAATGTCCGAGGTAGATAATGATACCGTAGCAGAAAGAAACTTCACGTACTATCTGCAGGCGACAGGGTGTATTTCACTGCTAAAAGAGGGAGGAAATGTGCAGCGCTTTCGCACTCAAAGTCGCCATTATAATAATGCCGGGGTAATAACAAAATCTTTTTGTTGCCACCGAGATTGGCAGTGTCGCTCGTAGCAGTCCCTCTCCTCCTACTTACCAAACAGGAGCGGCTCCATTATGGCTAATTCAAAAAATGTGCTGCATACAGAGTTCATCTGTTCCTGACCCGGAGACATGACTCTATTTTTAAAGCACGCGGACAAAGCGCCGCAGAAAAAGCTCTGTTTTAGTGGGAACTAAAGACAACAGGCGAGAGCGTAAACGACAACGTGGCTGTGGATACTGTGAGTGAGAGACGAGGGTTGATTGTTTCGTTTTTCTTTAATTCACTGACAAACCTATTAGTAGAAACAGTCACATTTTGCAAAAAACGCCAAATCCCAGGTGACCAGAGCATCGTCCTCTACGTGCTTGTTGTGTTCCCTTCAGTTGGCCATAAAGCAGAACTTGTTTTATGCTTCTTGTCATTCATATTATTTTGCCTCTGTTCAATAAAAGACAGCTTTATGGAGTGCGCAATTAAATCGTCGTCCCATCAACTGCTGCACGTCAAGATGTAAAATTTGCCCGTGGGCAGCTTCTCTGGTTAATTAGTTCCCTATTTATACTGTGATTAAATTACACGCAGGCGGAATGTGCTCGCAGTTTATGCGACCTCACAAAGCATTCGGCGACACCGGTTTTAATTTGCGGGTGTCGGTAAAAGGGGCTCGACACATGCCTCACTTTTCGGGGGAGGAGTCGTGGAAAAACGCGTCTCTTTGCAGTTAAGCGCTGCTTTGACTTGTTGAGTGCACTTCATTGAGATTTTATGCAACTCAAGTGGTGTTGGTGTGGAAGGGAAAGCAAATTCAAAAGGGGTGTGAATACTTTTGCGAGCCACAGGAATTTTTGAGGAAAATTACCTTGCTGCTTTCCTCTAAATTGCCCGTTCTTGTTCAAAAATGGTTGGAAAAAAAAAAAAACATTTTTGTGACAAAGGAGTCGGCGGCTAAAAACTCTTGATTTGATTCTGTTTTCCTGGAGGTGACTCGAAATGAACAAGTGAGTCCTCATTACAAAGCTCCTGTTTACAAAATGCCAGGCAGTTGTGATTGAAGCGTTTGGCTGCGCACTTATGAAAACCCATGTTTTTCAATGAGAGACGAAATCAAATGTCTCCCATGATTATTCTGCCCGCAAAACAACTAGCGGCGATAAGGCCATGTGTGTAATCTGCAGAAAGAGGCTCGTCTCTCTTCTCCTTCCTCCTCTTCTACCTTTCCGCCTCCATCTGCCTTATTCCCCTTTCAAATCTTCTCTCTCCTTCTGCCTCCAAAAAAAAAAAAAATAATAAAATCGAGTTTATCCCAACACATCCCAGTAATTTTGGATGCCCGCGTCTCTCTCTTGCCCTTTTTGCCGTTGTTGCAGTGCAGCTCTCTGCTTTTCCTCCGTCTACCCTGTTTTTTCTTTTTTTTTTTTTTTTTCCCATTCATCATTAATTCATGCGATGCAGCGCAGCAAAGCCTGAGTGATACACTTCAACCATAACAAATAAGCCCAAATATCTGCACTCAACAGAAACGATCTCCATTAAACCCAAACTGAGAAGAGGGAGATATAAAGAGGGGGGAAAAAAAGTGGCTATCAGTTTTGTATTTTTGTTTTTTTTGTTTGTTTGTTTGTTTGTGTCTTTGCTTGTCAAAAGGCAACAGTTTCAGGTTTCATAAGAGCTGAGTCTGAAAATACCTCATTCTGTGAATCGTGTGCCACTTTTTCAGCTCTTAGTGGAAGAAATCTCACTTCGAAATCTTTATCGACTTGTACTTAATCATGCATGTATTTGTGTGATAGTAACCTGCTTTTTCTTTTTGTCGCTGTAACTTATCCTGCGCCTTTTTTTGTTTGTCATTTGCAATTAACCTCTGAGTTATTCAATTGAATTTTCATAAAGAGCTTGTTCATTTTCCTCTGTGTCGCACCGCTGCTATCGAATCTTCGCAATACATGCATTCAGTTGAAAAACATCAGTTGGCGATGCTCCATTAGAAGTGACATACCTGGTCTTGCTGCAGCAGAATACTGTGCATTCTATACACTTAATCTAATTACACATGAAGTGTTCAGAACAGCAGGGACACATGCTTTAAAGCTTTGGTAGTCCATGCTCCGCCTAATCCCTTTTCATTTCCTTGTATTAAGCCCCCCAAAATGCAAATTTTTCAATACATTTTCATGAGTGGAAAGACAGGACAAATCACTGAGCCCAAGCTAATTGGTTGATTTAAATGCATGCCAAGAAAATAGCCTCTTATTGTCCAATGCTATATGTCATTATTCCAAAAAGCACCTTGATAGGTCTGGTAGAGGATTTGTGTTTCTGTGGGGGAACTATTTCTATTGTTGTTAGAGAACACTGACATTTACAAATTTGAGAAAGGGGCATAATTTGGTCCTTCTTTTGAGGCTGCTGACACATTTCCATCAGACGTGGCGGTGCTGTCGTTCAGTCGTGTGCAGATGTTGATGATAAAAGTATTGGAGAATAAAGCCGTGCTTCTCTAATGGTTCGCTAAATGCTAGTCTTCACTCGGGTTGCTGTCAGTCGATGTAAAGCGTCAGACTGAAAACTGCAACAGAGCACGGAGGGAGTCAGTAATCTCACTAGACTCCAAAAAATCTGCTGAAAGAAAATAGTTTAAAAAGACAGCCGGCATTAGAGGGCTTTGGCGCATATTGATCAAAGCACATAAAAGGCGTTTCATCAGGGCTTCAGGAAATTGTGTCGAGCTCCTCAAAGATGACATATGTATAATTTACCCAAGAAATTGCCTTTGTTGTGCGAGCCGTTTCTGAACGTGCACAGTGACATTATAGAGAGCGTAATCAGGTCATTCGAGTTGCAGAGGCTGAGAAACACTGCCGCCTTTTCCCCGCTCCTGATTAGCAGCTGATGTAAATTCGCAGCTCCCCTGAAAAGGCTTTAATTTGAGACTAATTTCTGATAACTGCCTCATCAGCTTATCGCGCCCTCTGCTTGGGAGAAAGCTGCAATTTTGTGTCACAGATTTGGCCACAGCAGTGCTTAAAAGTTCGACTCTTGTCAGGGAGCAGCCAGAGGAACTCATTGTTCTCAGACGGCGGGCCGTCCTTGAAGACGCAGAGTCTTCCAGGACACAGAGTGGATTTCGTCCCCTGAGGAGAAAGGCCTCCTCTGAGCACTTTCCACCGGATCATGTCCCTTCTCCGTGGACAGAGCAGCTCTGGCAGGCTGTTTGTCAAAATGCCACATTATTGAGCGCGCCTGTTTTAATGTGTCCACCAAACAGTACGCCCTGTCAAATCTGCACCTGTCATAGATTAATCTGTCAGATTTATCGGTGTGCCTACACGTTCGAGAGTTCCCTTTTATCATTCTTCTTTTTCTTTCTTTTTTCTTTTTTTTTACCTCTTTTCTTATCATGGCCAAACGTGATGTCTGTATCGTTACCAGCTGAGACGCTTCAAAGCCTCCCCTGAAACCTCTCGGTCTTAAAACAGGGACAGGCCGGGTGTTTTGACGCGCTGAAGATGCTGCAGCGAGTTTGTTGAAAATTAGACAAAATAATCAGAGCTGCGGAAAGCTCGTAACAGAGGCTTTGCTTTGCTGATCTTAGCAGTTTGTACCAATTTGAACTGAACTTGAAACTTTTCATTTGATATCAACCTTTACCTAATCTACACTTTTACAGGATAGAGATGTTTATAGTGATGTTTTCTTTCTCAACTGATCAACATTCATGTTCAGGTGTTGGAGTAACAACTGAGCTCTGGGGCTCAAGTTGCCCTTCACTGTTTTGATAAAATTAGGAAAGCTGCCTGAGCAGAGCTGCACCTTTGCTTTGTCGTATTTGAAAAAAAAACTTTCTTCACTCGCCTACAATGTAGTTTCTGGGCTTATTGTATTATTTACACCTCAGATGTCGACCAAGTTTGACTTTTGCGAGCTGCAAATCTTTCAAAGACTTATTATTTTAGTGGGCGATTTGTTCTGGGACTTCACCTCTAGCATGCTATGCAGCTGGGGCAGCATTGGTCATCCTATCAAACTGGAATCAGTTAACATGCAGGTGAGCCCCAAAAACAAAAACAAAACTGCTTTTCTTGGTCTGTTTCGACAATAAGCAGTCTGGTTGCATTAACGCTAAATATTACCAAAACCAAGATTTCTGCACAGATTTTAGAAAGAATTGCACAATAAAGCTCCGTAATCATTTCCCACAATTCTGTGACGAACCTGTTCTTACGTTTGTTCACATTTGCCAACAGGAGAAAAACAGGACGACACAAATAGGATAAATGGCTGCAGAAATGAGCCGTTTATGGTAATTTTCCCCACAAAAGGTGAAAGACGCGCTCCACTCCCCTGATCGCCCACTTCATGGTAAATTTGAGTTCCTACCATCTGTCATCCTAAATCAAATACCAACTGATGGAAAACCTATCACTCAGTCCATTATTTACATAAATCTAAAATTTGATTGCGTGTGACTGTTCTGTCAATTCAGTCTAATTGCTTTTGTCTGATTTTTGAACTGATATATTCCCTGGAGGTTTCTTGAGTTTTTGCCAGTGTTGTAGTGTAATTAGTCTTTGTTTTACATATATATATATATATATATCACCTGGGTGCAGGGGAAATGTCCCTATAGGGACAGTAATAAAGTGACACTGAGACTGACTGATAGTGTTCATTGCATGTTAGACTTGCTCTGGACTCAGTGCATTGTTTTCATTTCAAAATGTAATATTCCTGCAAAGCATATTGTCCATGGACCTCTAGAAAACCTAGTATGGCAAGAGTTTAAGATGCCTTTCAAAAACATAATATTTCCAAACACCTGCGGATGTAGGTAAGCACTAACCAGTGCAGATTTGAATGTCACCGTTGTTTTATTTTCATCAAAAGCCCTTTTGAAATACCGTTTCAGAAGCCAGGATGACACCTCTGAAATCCTGTCTTTTTTTTTTTATTTCCTTCTTGTTGTGTTTGAACAATTTCCTGAAAACAGACCTGCCAAATCAAAACAACATTCGGCATAAGCAAACAGCACAATGTTTACAGCGCTGAAGTCATTCTTTCCAATAAAAAGAAAACTCTCATTGTCGGAAAGACAGAACCGCAGAACCACATTCCTGCAGTGACAATACACACCAACGACGTTGGAGACAGGTCAAGCTTATTTCTATGAGAAAGTCGTTCAGTGCAGCTCTCAATCGGGGAGGCAACCTTGTGGTCAGTGTTATGAAGAAAACCCACGGTCATGGAAAATCACAGGCTTTTATATCAGAACCGTCCACACTGCCATTCTGCTGCACACCAGCTTGCTTTCATATGCTAACGCTCATCAAGGACTCTCATGTATGAGACTGAGTTCAATTTCAAATTACAGATCAAATCTATGCAAGTCAAGTCTTCAGTGATTTTTAAAAAATTTTTTTATGAGTTTGGTGTGATTCTAGTCAGACAATGAAGCCCTGAAGAGACACCATCTCTTCAAAAGTTGCAAACTTATTCATAAAGTTGAAACATACAACAATCCGATCTTTCTTCTGAACCACTGGCTTCCAATAAATAAAAGTGAAAAAGCTTTTTCTTAAGGTCCATACTTTTATGCCAAACAGCATCTGCATGGGATTCTTCAGCTTTCAAAAGAAAAAAAAAACGTTCTCCTGAAAAGGGTTAATGATGGTAACGGTTAAGAGGAGGATGATATTCATGGCTGAAATCTACGTACTTCGTCTTTCAGCGAGTCACGATAATGGAGGTCTGGTTTTTCTTTTTTGAGACATGTTCTGTCAGCGCTGAATGTGTTGACCTTCCCTGAGAAGGTGAAGGCTTTCCGCTGCGAAGCCTCGCCAGTGGAAATGTTTTTGGATTCGTCATGCAGTCGTACAGCCAAGAAAGAAAAGCATCTTCTCCTACAGAAACCGCCTGAAGTCAAAGGATAGACCTCATTTGAATTAAGTTTTAATTTACGTCGACCTCGTCATTTGCTGAACACTGTAAAGAAAGGCGTTGTGAAACGCTGCGCTGTGGATGAAACCTGCGGTCTTTTGTCCAGTTTGCTCTCTTTGGGGGGTTTTAGGTGCTGACTTGCGACGACTTGCTTTTCCTGCTTTTCGTTTTGCCCATAAAAACATACATTTTTGTGAACAATTTGCCTAATCATTAGCTACCATCATCCTGTTTTTATCTCCGTCGCTCAAATTATTTTCCCCGACTCCTCGCACGCACCATTTCCCCCCTCTCCATCGCTTCCTTTGACTTCAGCTTAACCACATTGTATTCACGGGCCGCATTACAATTGCAAATAATCACGTTATTGTCAAAGAAGAACTGTGATAAACAGAGCATGTGTGCATGTTTGTGACTTGCTGCAAAACAGTCTGTTATTATTTTAATGAAGGTCTGTGACTGTTGTCAATGCGTCTCTTTGTGAACTGTCATTCATTTGTCACAACTGTGCCACTGGGGCCAGTCAAGGAATAATTGAATGAGATAGAAATAATGAATTAATATAAATGCATTAAAATGTCTTTTTTGTTTTTTTTTTCTTCCTATGGAGAAATAGGAGTTTAACAGCTTGCTTCTCCATGAAGTAGAAACTGATTGAAGTGACACTGTGGTCTGTGGCTATTAATGCGAATAGTTAAACAGCTTTCACCGAATTATTTGTAAAGGTTTCTGCAGCTGTGGGCAAAGCCAGGGATCTGTTTGATTAATCACTCATAGCACAACCACAATGCTAATGAGGAACAAGCCAGATGAATCTAATTTAGGATTCAAGTCCAGGGGAAAAGTTTGGTAAGTAACAAATGAGGGAAACATGTAAAATATTGAGAACCCGGCTGCTAATTAGCTATTAACTATGCGCTAAGATGGATCGGTGAAAAGCCAACACGTCGGCATAGGTTTTTAGGTTGCATTGCGTGAAGGGAAAACCTTGTTGCCAGCTTGATTGAAATAAAATGTTGACATTTATTTTCAAATTCAAAACACAGAATGTGATTTTAAGCGTTTTTTTTTCATTTTATTTATTTATTTGTTTTTTTATAATTTTATTTGGAGGGGATGAAAACCCACAATTCAAAATGAAAGACAGTATTACAGGAGAGTAATAAAAATAGATTGTTTATACAGATTTTTATTTGTTTTTGCAAGTTGAATATTACGTCCATCTTCTGCACAGTACATGCACTCAGTACATGCTCGAAGCTCCTTTTGGATTAAAATATTCAATGTTTTCTAAGAAATTTAATTTTGGTTTTTGTTTTCGTTAACCATTAGCCAACATTATTGGACTCATTAGCCATTTAAAACTTTCATACTTTTTATTTCCTGACGTTGTGGTTTCGAAAGGAATCATCTTCCTGGGTACATTTTGTACTGACCACGAGTCAAATCTGCCTCTGGAACTTTTTGTACTTTTTTTTGCAAAACCTTAGATTTAACGTAAATTTCTGTGATATACTAATATTCTACTGTAGGGAAATGTAGCGTGAGTAGTGGAAGTGGGCCGGCAACACGACCAAGGAAGAACTGACAACTCCTGAGTCTCCCTTCTCTGGGACAATAAAGGCTATTTCTAGTCTGCGTAGAAATACTTGTCGAAAAAGGTAAAGCGGTGAATTTAACAGATTACCACAGACCACTTCCAAGGTAATTCAGAAGAGAATGCCGGTCTGTCTGCTTCCAGATCCACGGAAAAGCATTGTGAAAACGTTCTGAAAAGCTTCATTCAGACCACGTCCGAAATCAAGTCAGGAGGTCTAAGAGCTTTATAGGCATCGAGGGCTCAGTATGTTGAACTCTTCCCACCTCTGGAAGTTTACAGTAGGAGTTATAGAAATGGATTACAGAGCAATGAAGATTAAACATTTTTATACCAGCGGTCAGAGGCGATAAAGCACCTGACAGCTAGGATGGAAATACAAGCCAGATGCAAGGTGGCAACCCTACGCTAGCAAGCGAAGGCATATAGGACTTGCTGTTATTTATTTCATGTCTTTCTTATATCAGGCCAGTTTTCTTCTCTTTTCTATCCCCACATCCTGCCTATGGGGCTTCAGGAGCAGGGACAGAATATTTGCTTCTTAGAGGAGTACTACAGGAAATGAAGAATGACAAATAGAAACGGGAAGAAAATAGTAATATGAGAAGCACTTGTCACAGGAGGCAGCTGCAGTTTCCATCGGAAAAATTAATAATGTATTCCTGCAAGTTTTGCATGTTGCTCTGTGCAAAGGGGGCTTGGAAAGGCAGAAAGAGGGCAGAAAGAATGGAGATCTGCCTGAGTCTGAATAACATACTGTGTGGGTACAGGTGTTCCATATATCTATGTAGAAGCTAATCAAAAAGACAAGTCTGTTTTATTTGGAGCACATTTTTTTTGGTCTAAAGCAAATTCATATCCAAAAATATAGAACGCATGGAAATGAAAAATATGGGAAAAAAAGCAAAAAGAAAGAAACATTGTCAATGTTGCCAAAGGGGCCCCGAAAGATTGCTTCACATTTATACACTTTTACTTATCCCTTGAACAAAATTGGAGTCAAGACGTACTTAAAACCAATGCTAACTACTGATTTGCGATGTTCATTAAATCTCTTGGAAAAAATGACGAGTTTCAGAAAACAAAGGGAAATAGATTGAGCGAGATTCGCGGGCGCCTCTCTTTTCTTGACGACATCCTGCAAATGACACCGCCGGAGAATTGCCCGTCTCTCTTACATTTGCATCATAATGCAATCATCAGAGGCGAAAAGAACGCGTCAGGAATGTCAACCATCCTCGCGGAACCGTGGGAGCAAGTGAACGCGCACAGTGGCAATTGGGTTTACTGCGCCTTCATTAACTCAAAAATGTGTCTCGCAGCCATCAGTCGCAGACGGCGGTAAAAATTCAGCCAAATCAGTCACATAATAGATGCTTGAATAAATGGGATTGTGCACATTGAGCTAAACAGCGCGCGCGGGCTGAAGCCGCCTCGTTATTACCGAGAGGCCGGGGATTTCGCAGCCTCCTCCATGTCAGTTGGGATATTGCTTCTCCAAGCGTGGCGGGTCAGCTCGTTTGCTTTACTAATATCCTCAGGTCCTCTTTTCATTTTCTCAAGGCGTTCTCCTTGTTACTCTGTGCAGCCAGAGGCCTCCGAGTGAAGCTCGGCGTCTTTTTTAATGGGTGGCTTCTTCGCGGGGCCTCGCATTCCTGTTGTATCGTCTCACAACGGGCAACCGAAGATAGCGCTGCCTCCTCATTAGCCGTTGCGGGCTCTCGCATAATTGTACCGTTTCACCCCCCGCCGTTGTACAAGTTCGCGGTGAATCCCTGGGAGAACAGACGTGCTCTTAAAAAACCTCAGAAGACCAGCCGGCATTGATTCTTTTAGAAATTTCCAATTCCATCTCGTTGCTGTCTTCCCGCTTCGCCTCCCTGTGCCTGTCTGACAGGCTGTGTGTTAAATATTGAATCGTGTCTTTGGATACTGCCTCACATTTGTTTTTTTTTTGCCCAACCTGCAGTTAATTTTTCTAGGAGATATGATCTCTGTGAATTTAAAGAAAAGCCTCATGCCAGCGAGATGGAAAGGGCAAACAAGGCAGATGAGAAGGAGAAAGCAACTTATCACACTCTAAATAGACACATCCATTAATTATAGACACAGCTGCCTTGTTCCAACATTTTATAGTCTGCTGTGTGTCACAGGGGCTGACTCAATCCATAAGACGAGCGAGATCAAGGACGGGACAAAGCGTGACTCACACTATGATATCACCATCAACAGAGTCGCCGAGCGCATTCATCAGATGAGAAAACCTTTTTGATGTTGTTGTACACAGGCACTCTGCATAATTGTCTGCGCTGAATAAGTACGACTGGAGCAAGGTTTTGATTGTCTCTGCAACGCGATAAGTTGGAATTATCTTTAAGTGTACTGTGTCGATGTGATCGAGAACGGCGTCAATTGCCACGTTTGTCATTTTGAAGAGAATTATTGCCACGTAGAAAAAAAAAGATTAGCACAAGATTTCAAAACGGGGTGCAGCAACAGCTGGTGGAAAATTATGGCCTTGTTTTCGTGCAAATATCTTAATACGCGTTACTTACTTAACTTACAAGTAACTTTTCAGTCTGATACGTCAATAATATCTTAATATTGACAAAAGAAAGTTCCACTTATAAGTGAAATAATCAACCAGTGGAACCAATGATTTGTCATCAATATTAATGGTCTGTTCACAGGCGAATTGTAGTGTTACTGTTCTCCCACATGTCCACTCGTGTGTCCAGAAGAGAAGATTTCTTATGTTCTAACTAACTTGTGAAACATTTGGTTGCACAATATTTGATGTTAGAGTGTCAGAGTAAAGAGGGCTGAATACATAAAATTACATAATTTGAACTTCTGGTTAAATGAGCTGTACTTGCCTGCATGCTGTGTTGGTGGCAGAAGGGTTTGCAAAAGCAAAGATTGTGAATCTGTTCTTTTTTCTTTTGGCCACTGGCACAAATCAGAGAAATTGTTATTGCAAATCTGGCTGTGCAGTTACTGTCTAATTCTTTAATTTTATCTGGCAAGAGAGTTTTGGATTCATTAAAACCAGAAGAAAAAAAAAAAGACAAAAAATGTCAGTCCTCGTTTTTAATTGGCAATGTTTGTCTGAAATGTAGCAACACATTTCCTTTTTTAAGTTACATTCTTGAGCTAACTATAGAACTTGAGGAATGACTAACGTCTTTATCAATCCTTCCGTTCTCGGTGCCCTTTCCAACCCGTTTGTGTGACAGATGAAGCAGGTCTAACTCAGCTGCCATATGGTGGAGCCAGTCAATGGCAGCCCCTCCCCCAAAAAATGGCTCACCAAAAATGAACAACCACTGAAAATACTGTTCCACCATTCCACCTTGTGACATAAATTCAGAAAAAAGCTGCGTCTGCTGCAACCTCCTGTTTCTCCACGTGCATACTGAAATATTTGCAATGTTGTCTTTGCAGGAACCTCGAGCTTAGCCAGACTGAACGGAGAACATCAGTGACGGTCACGATTTTGTCAAGTCAGCGCACGGGTTCTGAATCATACTGGTCCATTCAAACTCATGAACACACTTTGATCTAAACCTGTTTCATTGTCATCATGCATGTGGGAGATTTTCTTACGTTGTTGCCTTGTACTTAGTGAAGCTTTTTTTCACATCATGAAGTGCAAGGTGAGTTTCCCCCCCAAAAAAAACTTAGTATTTTGCAGGTAGGGCAAAAAAGTAGACTTTCTGTCTCATCTAACCAGGGCACCTTCTTCTACAAGTGTGCTTTACAATATTCATGACTCGTGGCAAACTTTAAGAATAGCTTTCTTTTAACAGCCAATGTCTTCTTGCCACTCTTCCGTAAAGGTCGGATTTGTGGAGTGAACGTTTGTCTCCCGATAGAAGACTCTCCTACCTAAGGTGTAGATTACTTCCTCCAGGGTGACCGAGGTGCTTATGGCTGCTTCTTTGATTAATCTTCTTCTTGCCTGACCTCTCAGTTTAGGTAAATGGCCATGCGTAGGTAGGTTTGTGATTGTTTGGTACTTCTCCCTGTTTCAGACGATGAACCGAAATGTACTTCATTGAACATTGGCAAACACTTAGGATGTTGTTCTTGGAAGCAACTTTTCATTGAACAAACTTCATAACTTTGTCCCTTACATAAGTGAGTTGTATGAATGAATTACTGTAGGTGACCTCTTCAAAGTAATTGGTTGTCCTGAATTTTAGTTTGGGGATAAAGAGGGCAGAACACAACCTGCTGCTAAACTTCCCCATCGACAACAACTGATTACTTTACTTGTGCCAATGCATTTCTTTTATTTAGCATGTAAGAATGTAGATGTACATTACCAGAAATGACCTGAGAGCAAAGATAAAAGGTGTCAATGGACAGGCCAGCCGTATCAACCGCTTCACTGTGGAAGCTTCTTAGCGGCTTCATTAGCCAGCAGATTCAATTCCACCTCCGACGCATTGAGTGCATCTCAAGGTCACTCGTGGCATTTGCCAAAGGAACTTGTAGCAGATTTGAACAGATAGGCCATGCTGGAAGGGTCCGTCCCCCTGCATGGGTTTCCCGCTCAGAGGGAAGGGAAGAGAAGCAGTCACAGGCGATTGGTTTGGTAATTTCCAGCGAGGATTGCCGCAAAGAACAAAGTGAGTTCGAAATGTCATCTGTCATATTGTGTGATTGCATGGCTGGAGCTGCCCTTGCTTCTTCTTCTTCTTTTTTTTTTTTCCTCCTTTTTTCCCCCCACACTTCCACACAAGCGGAACTTCAAACTCTCTTTCAAATGACTGACTGCTTAAAAGTCAAGAGAAGGTTGTGTTCTGCATCACAGTTCTTTTTAAAAGTTGCTAGCCATGTAAACTGCAATCTTCTCACACACTGATTGCATCAGTGAAACTGAACCTGTGAGCAAACAATCAGGCACGCAGAGCACACCTTTATTCAGCTCCGTTTCTTTATTCTAACCTTGACAGGAAACACCTTTCCGCTGCTTATAAATACTGGCGGAATGCATTTTCTGATCTTTTTCTTCTCTTCTCTGAGGAGTCTGAAGAGAGAGAGAGAAACAGAGAGCGAGAGAGAGAAAGCATTTGAGGTAATGGCCTTTAAAGAGTTGAAACATTAAACCATCACAGCTCCAACTTGTGTCTCTTATGTTTCGCTTTGTGAAACCCAGTGGTACAGTTTACACGACGCGACTGGCAAACTGTGCCTGTCACAATCTGGGATTTTCTACCAGAGCCAAAGCAGGTTGGGTCGAATCTAGAGAGCTGCACAAGTTTGGTGTGCAGATGCAGTTCGATGACAGACTACAACTAGAACCACAGCAGCAAAAAGAGATTGAAAAACAAAGATTCAGTCAGCACCGATTTGAGATTTCGTGGCACTGGAGGGTCCAAGATGGCCGAGTCAAGGTAATAGTCTCTGTATCTGAGGCACCCGCACATCCGCTGTTGAACATGAATTTATTATAAAAGAGGACAATGCACAGCTTTTGATGTGCAGTGTCAGCTAAATCACATCTATAGTCCCGTGGCAAGTCAAGGTAAAAGAAAAAAAAAGTTAACAACGGAGATAATTTTATGAATACACAAAAGAGTCAGAATCCAGGAACATCAACAATTATACATGTTTTACCTTCCACAGTTATATGACTCACAAACCTGCACATTATTATTTTTAAAAACTTTCTGTTTTCAGCTCTAAGTGATTTTTAGCTCATTTTTCTCAGTTATTATCGCTGTTATCATTTCAGTCGTCATCGTTTTAGACTAATATCCTCTTAGGCTGTTTATACTTGGACTTTTTAAAGTTTTTTCAGTTTTCAATATCCTTTTTTTTTGTCTTTTACTGTCAGGGTTTAGATTTTGTTGGGGGCTGTGAACTGAACCAAGTTTCGGATGGTTCCCAAATGAGATTTAAAAAACAGAACAACTTGTAAGTTCACATCCTTCAGTCTAATAATAAATGTTTCTGCAAAGATTACAGATAATAACTGTGGAAGGTTTGTAGCTCACCATCAGGAGTCATGCTACTTTCCTTCACCTCGCATTTTTGGCCAGGATTTCTATGTTTTCTAAAGTATATTTGGTTTTAAACAGTTTGTTTTACTTCAAAGCACAGATCCAATTTTATTTTATTCTATTTCTTGTCACACGGGTTTTCCAGTTTAAGTAAGAGCATTTGTTCTGAAAACAGAGGACCAGGAATGTCTTATAGGATTGAACTTTTATGAGGTAGGAATCTGAGCGTGTTCTGCAAATTTTATGAGCGCTTCCTTGGAGGAGCGTGAACAGCACTGTAACTGATAAGTACGGCTTTGTGACTGATCCGGAGATACCTGTTGGTTTCATTGGATGTAAAAAAATAAAAATAAATAAAAAACTAAATAAAACACAAACAAGCACAGTGGGTATTTTCCCAAATCCTTGGTACTTTTTAAATCATTCTGGTTCAAAATGTATTTGGTTTTCAGTCCGTGTCAGTTGGACCGCCTAACAAAGTGACATGCTCAGTTGTTGTTACTAGAATTTCTCACTCTGTGAATAAATGTGCAGGACAAACAGATGAGCAGGTTTTCTTGTGTATAACCCCTTGCAATTTTGTCCAGCAAATAGGCTGTTGCCACGTAAACAAGAGGCCAAAACCCAACAGAACATTTGAGTTTTACTATCGTGGCATTATAGTGTAAGCAGTGTCTGAATCTCATCACTCATTTTTCAGCTCCTGCTTTTAAACAGTTCGCTGCTTTCCGTCTTACAGGCAAATCCTCAGCAAACTGGAGATCGGAGAGCAGCCCTAAAAATATCACATTTCACATGGTTTGTGAGGTCGCCACAGGGACATGCGATCGAACCCATCAAAAAGCTCACTGAGGCATATTTAAAACAGCAACAGATTCAAACAAGTCAGTTTCTAAACAGTCTAAAAAGTTAAGATTCCTAAGTTTTTATTCTTTCATTCACTAAACCTGAAGAAAGTAGGTTATTTATACATTTGTTTTAATTTGAATTAAAAATGCTATTTACTGAGCTGGTGTCAACATCATTTGATCGCATCATCATTCATTTTATGAATATTTATATGTGCACTCTCAATATTGTGGAAACTTTTTACTTAAAAAAAAAAAAAAAAAAGCTGCTACAACTAACATCCATCTTAATAAAGGCCAACTGTAAATCTTTGGTATCTTAACAGAGAAAATAAAAGCTTAGAAAAATATATCCTCCAAAATGTGCAGCAGCAGGTCTTTCATCATTTCAGGCTTTCGCAGAGAATCACATTTTGCCGGGCGTTTGGACTGGACTCGAACGCAGCCGTCTCTTGCGCTTTGAAAGTGAACTTCAAAGCTTTGTCGAACTCTCCGACAAGATCTCGGATCAGCGTCACTCTCGTCATCGTTCGAAACACCGTTTCACCCGGACGTGGTTCAATGTTAACACCTCAAATAACTCTTGCTCCACATTAACATGGTTTGACTTACTGTGAATCCGGCCTCAACCCTGCAACGTCAGACTTCGGTCGGTCGAATTTTGCATCAGCTAACGAAATTTCCGGATTGCGATGTTAAATTTGTCCACCATTTGCAAACAAGAGCCTAAAAAAAAAATAAAATAAAATATGTGCTTTCATTCGTCTACAAGATTAGAAATTCCTTATGCAACTGTTTTAAATGCAGCCAGTGAGTTATCTGCTGCTGCACAGTTTTTACTGAAAAAAATAAAAAATAAATCTTTTGTTAACAGCTGCGTTCTGGGCTGTCCCAGTTGTATTGGGTAAGAACAACACTGAAGGATGCACTACTTCAGAAGCTGGTTTTAGTGTTTCAACTAAGAGTATTTTATTTTCACTGGCCGTAAGGCATCATCAAGAAAGTTTCTGGGAACCTTCTTGGGATCCAAGTGCTATGTTTTATGAGACGGAGAGCAGGTGTACTGGAGCTAGCTGCCTCAAAAACTGAGGAAGCGCAAAGGTTTTCTGAAGACAAGTGAAAAACGGTGATAAATAATAACCTTGCAGGAGGTTCTGATCCGATTTCCCTGCTGCGATTGTGGGGCAAACCGTTGATTATTCTATAGAGTTTAGATCATCAGAAGTACTGGCAGAAATGGTCCAGCCCACTCCTGGTTGGAAAAGTTTGAAAATTGGCAGATTTATTTTGCTTTTATCAACATATATTTGCCTTTGAAAATGCTCAAATATTACCAAAAATTACACCACAAAGAAAAAAAATGAGCTATTAGCACAACAACTACACCTGAATTGTCCTTTCTGTTGTAGTTGAGCTAAAAGATTTATTTTGTTATTATTAATATGACATGGGCTCTTTTGGAGGTAAACACACATCCTTTGCGATTGTTTAAAAAGTGCAATGCTACAGTGAAAAAGGCGATGCTAAAGGTCACCGGCTGGCGCACACAGAGAAAATCATCATGCAATCCGAAGGTATCTAACCTTTGCTTGTCTTTATTGATTCACCTCACCAAAGAATCTGCATTGATCTGGACCAGGACCTCCTGGAGTCAGTGACTTTTTTTTTTTTCGGAGGGGAAATTGAGGCATCGAGTACAACAAAGCTAAATTTGGTTGCATTTTTGTCCCCATTTTGTTTCTTTCTTCCCTTCTTTCTCGAAAAAAAAAAATTGTTAATATGTAATTGTATAGATAAAACCAACTTTGACCTTTTCACAACATAATCCTTGACTTGTCTGCTGTGCTCTTTGGTCGTAATAATAATGTTTGTTCACTAATGTTACTAAAAAAAAACATCTAAAGTCTTTACTGAGCAGCTGAATCTTTACTGAAATAAAAAACTCGTCGAATTGGCTTCATTTCTGAAGCCAATCGGTTGCCACTGATTTTATTTTTGGGGGATCTGGATTCATATGCATGCAACATTTTTCACTTTTATTTAAAAAAAAAAACTTATCTCAGTTTTCTTACACTTGACAATTATATATATAATTTTGTATTGGTGAATACAAAAAAATCCAAACACAATACATTAAACTTGAAATGTTTGTTGAGAATCACTGTAAATATTGAAAAATATTTATAAAGGGTAGAATAAAGAATGTAGCTTTGTGCATTTTTGCTCGTTGTTCTTTTTCAACAAGAAAAAGAACTTGTTGAAAAAGTTCTTTTCAACAAGAAATAAACAAGTAACTAAAAATAGTTACGTATTTTTAGCGTATTTTATTTTTCCCCCCCTCCCCCCTAAGTAATTCTGTTAAAAGTTCCTGTATTTTTGCTCAAGGTTATCACAGGATCAGAATTTCATCCTGCTCTGTGCTCATCCATGACCCTAATAACTGAGGCACTTATTAAACTCTGAAGCCTCCCCACTTATTATCTGGAGCTGAGGCAAAGCAGACGGCTAATGAGACCCCGCCGCCGCCGCCGCCGCCGCGCTGGGAAGTGGGATGCGTGGTTCAAGCATGTGTTTGTGAGCTCATATAAGGCTGGAAAAAAGTAAAGAGCTGCCTGCCATGATGGATGTCACTCTTTAATATTTCTTGGCATGATGCAACTTGAGTCTCAGTGGAGTGAAAAAAATAAAAAAAAAAGAAATAAAACGGCTTGTATCTCTATTCAGCAGCTTTTGCATTTCATGCTGCCTCTCACCAGTGATGAAATTTTTCTCAGTACAAGCCTGAGAAATTCGGAGGACGTTTGTGTATTTGGCTTCAGGGAAGGAATTGTGTTCGGTAATGGGGTTACGCGCTCAAATGACAGATCATTGTTTAACCAAATATTGTAATATAATAGAATAATATTATTATGTTTCAGTTTACACTCATCAGTTATTACCTGGTGCTTTTGGTTTTTCACTTTTCTTCTTGAAAAAGCATTTTTCATGGTTTTTTTTTATGTTTCTATGGTTTTTAAAACTTAAGAAAATAACTGAATACAGAAAAGTAAGAAAATACGGTTTTATATAACAATTATTTTGGAAGTTTATAAAAGTGCTTAGCTATCTTTTGAAGTTTTCTGTACATCTTCAAAGATGGTTAATTAGAAATTATGTGCTCAAACTACTGACTGTGAAATAATGAGAAGGACTGCGGATTGCATAGTGTGACACCATTGTATCTATAATTATTTAATAACAAAAAAAAAAATACAGATACCGTTACTAACCACAGCTACAACTGCTGTGTCCTTTAATGACTTAAAGAACACGCCCAGTTTGATGGACTTCATTCACAGCGCTCCTGAAATATGTGGCCATTTATTGGATTATAGCCATTAGTTCTACTTAATATGAAGTGTTACAAGGACATTGGAGAATAATCTGTTATCCAATTTCACAGACAGTCTAAAACCAGGACTTTGAATCTCTCGCGTCTCAATCCGCGGCCTCCTCTCGCTCTAATCTCGTCTTCTCCAGCTTGAGTGCCGGGGAACACAAGATCTCCAGAGCCCCTCGAAAGGGGGTTTAGGCTAATCTGAGTTTGGGCCACTCAAGGCTGCTCCACTGGTCCAGTGGTCCTGGCTGGCACCTCTTGCGAGCCAGCAGGCTCTGGCGGAGGCAGGCTTTGGTAGACAACATGGCGACAGAGTGGATAGAAGGGGTCAAAAGGACAGATGAACGGATAAAAATAATGTTGTTTTGAAGATGACATGACGGCGCAATAAATTCAACTGCATCGCATCATCATCACGCTAAACTGAGGATCACAGAGCAATAATTCAACACTGATTCAAGAGTTTGAGTTTGAGTGAAGTTTGGTTTATGGATCTGAGTTGTTGCATATCGGCAATATGCTTTGCTGCGATATATACGAGTGGAAAACCACATCAGGTGTAGCTTCATGACTGGCAGTATATTAGGAGAGACTAGAAAAGCTAAATGCCTAACTATTAACTACATATGGAAAAATATCTGAAAGAACTTTATCTATGCAAATAAAGGTAGATTGCATAAGTGACAAGTTTTGTTGGAAATAGGTCAGAAAAACAATGTCTCAGAGAACAGTCACAGTGCTGATCTACCTCATTTGCTTTTGCCGCCCTTCTTTAAAACTCTGTCTGTCTGTAACTCTGTCTGTCTGTAACTCTGTCTGTCTCGGCTTTCTGTCTGTCCCAGAAAGCCGGGCATTCTGGGACATGTTACTCGCCCATTATAACCAGCAAGAGAGATAGTTTGAACTTCCTCCGACTCCCTCTACTCTTCTCCTTTCCAACTCCTCTGGGATTTGGAGTCATAGTTCAGGTGTTATTTGAGCTTCTGAGATGCTCCCAGTTGTAGAAACAGTACACCCGATACATTGTTGGCACGGTTACATATCCCAGCAATGGCCCAAAAGTAGAAGAGTGGGAGCAAAAAAATCCTTCTAGCTGCACAGAGTCCAAACCGGAGGGAATATTTGTCCAAACACAAAATAGAAAAAAAATGAACAAGAGTCAACAACAACAAACATGAAAAAGCTTCTCCAACCATGAGCAAAGCAACCCAGACAGTTCCACCTTACGGTTTTGTGACATTAAGTTGCTGTCAAAAATACAACAGAGGAAGTTGCCAGATATTTCTGCATCGGCTTGAGTGCGGATTTCAGGCATTTGTTCGTCGTGTCAGGTGCCTTCCTGTCTGAATCCTTGACAGGACACAGGGTGAAGGTCCCAAACCGTCATTTTCATTTTGAATGTGGACACTTTCGAAAGCGAGTGGGCATACAAAATACACAAAACCAGAGAATTTGCAAGGAGCGAACCGGTTAAAACGGCAAATTCTCCTTCATGGCCATAATCTGTTCACCCTGATTAAAACTGCATGAAAACTAATTGTGATCAAGTACCCCCTGCTGGCTTTCAGTTCAATAAGAGCCTTCCTCCAGTGTTCATTTGTTTACAGCACATATTTCAGTCTCATGAAGGCTTTCTTCTCCTTTGCACCTGTCAGCTTGCAGCTGGAAAGCTTCTCCTCACAGCTGACAATAAAATTTGCTTCCTTTGACAACTTCAAGTAACAGCTTGAAGACGCAGCGTGCCTGTCATAAAAGCTGTTGACTGTTAGGAGCTTCTCATCTGATTCTGTTGTGACGCTGGTTCTGCCAAACCCTCGCTTGTCGAACTTTCTTTCCTCCATGTTTCTTTTAAGGAGCGCAGCAAACTGTTCTCGATCCATGGCTTTCGCTGAGATTGTTTTTTGGTCAAAGGGCACTAACCCTTTTCATCTTCCATTTTTTTAAGGCCCTTCACCTGCAAGCGACGCTCTACTGTACAAAGTTTCGGGTTTCGTTTTTAGAACGGGATCCTGGTTGCCATGGGAGATTGAAGGATTCCTCAAACACGCAGGAAAGGATCAAGGAAATCCTCCAGGTCTGTTTTTGATGAGGGAACGGCATTAAAACATTATTTAAATCTCAAAACAGTAAATGGCATTGCCATTCGAAAGTAGCTTCTTTGCGTTTAGTCGAATTATGACATCTATTTGATGACTTGAAACAAACCTGCGACTGAAATAAAGTAAAGTGGTGGTACTTCCAATTTTCAGCATTAAATTGAGATTCTTTTTTAAAAGGTGTGCTGGTGGGACAGTGGCACGACAAATAATCCTGGAGGAAGGGGAACTGTAAAGATCTAAATGGAGAGTCAACGATGGGGTGGACGGAGCATCAGAGAGGGAGGAGGGAGAGAAAAAAAATCGAGAGAAAGAGAGAGAGAGGGGAATGAAAGGAGCTCACAGAGGGGTGACAGTTGGAAGAACAGTAGGAAGGTCTCACAGAGATGAGAAAAGTTTCTTCACAGAAAGTGAGAGGACAGAACGAGTTATAATAGAGAATGGAAAGTGCAGGGCGAGGGTAAAGGTGGCAGAAACAGATAGAGAACACAAACATCATCTCCCACCGGCTGCGTGTCTCTCTGAGATAGCGGAGCGGGAGCGCCGGGGCGCGAGAACAGACTCTCTTTCAAAGAAGAGTTATGGGAATACCTCTTTTAATTTTTAATGCTAACTAAACCCTCAAAGATTAAATGTTTACTCTCAGCTTCTGCGGCGGAGGCAATATCCTGGCCCTGCTTTCTAAAGAGCAACTAATTACTCCGACCTCAATGGAGAGATGCTTAATGAACCTCATTTTGCACAGCTCAAGTGTGCGACTGTTTCCTATAAATGTGCTCTTAAATCCGCATGCACACACGCTCGCATTAGCGCAGCTTAAAACATGTCTCTGTGAGGAGCCATTGTGGGATATGACAGGGGTTGGAACGGAGAGCTTGGACTGACTGGGCAGCTGGCAAAGCTTTAATACCTCTACAGGTGCTTTGGCAGATGCTTTTTGTAAAAAAAAAAAAAAAAAAAAAAAAAAAAAAAAAAAGCGGTGTGTGTGGAAAAGCAGCGCGTGTGTGTGTGTGCAGAAGAGGGGAGAGCAGAGAGTGAGGCAGCATGCATTTCCTGTATTACAATGAGATTGCAGCAGGAGGTCTGCAGCCAGGCACGCCCGCACATTCTGCTGTATGCACACCCACTCTTTCATCATAACGTACACTAATATGGTAATAAAAGCAAGAACGTCTTGGGGGGAAAAAAAAAAAAAGAAAGAAATCAGTCGAGCAGAACAGAAAAAAAACGTGAGAATTGAGGACGGGTATGTAAGTGAATACGAAATCCCATCATCAAAAAAACAAGTGTTTTTGTCATCATGCATAATTTGCAGTCGATTATGTTCCCCACCCTCTTTGTTTAAGTAAAGTCGTATTGTTTCCTCACAATCGACAGGCAAGAGGGAAACAATTATGTGTCACAATGAAGTAAGTCTAAGGTAACTGGGCTTTAACTAGGAGTTCCAGCTGACACACCTTTGTGTTTTTTAGATAAATAAAATTGGCAGACATTAAGTTTCTAGGACAACTGTCCCAATGCCAATTTGAAGAAGAATTACAATTTCTACCAACAAGAACCACATTTTGTCAGGAGAATGTGTGAAAAGTGAGCAACTGATCAACTCCCCAAATGATATTTAATCCAACCTTACTCTGTGTGTGATTAAGCCTGTAGGACAGAGGTCTCAAACTCAAGGCCCGGGGGCCAAATTTGACCCACCAAAGCTGTTTATGTGGCTCCAAATTACATCAATAATTCCCACCAGTTTTTTTTGCAAATTTGCAAAATGCACACAAAGTCATCAAATCCCCACATTGATTTTTCTGAACATTTTCTCAAAATTGGTCAAAAACATTGAGTTTAAGTGACAGCTGCCTCAGCCTGACTTGATGTCAAGTCGTAGTCCGTAAGTGGTTAACATCATACATTAACGCAAATATCCTAAAATATTCCTGGCAAACATTTCTAAATTGGCACAGCAAGATCTGTAATTTTGACTGCAAAAAAACAAACAAACAAAAAAAGCACTAAAACAATCTGAAAATCCTAGAGGAACAGCTATTTATTTATATATTGACAATTTAACTGGTTTTGTCAATATATGCTGGCACAACCGGCCCTTTAAGATCATTCAGATTTCTATGGCCCAAAATGAAACTGAGTTGGACGCCCGTACTTTAGTAGATTAGTTTTCAGCATCGGCAGGTATAAGCATCCTCTGCAAATAGCTCTTGATTTACCGAGCGCAAGGAATAGCAGCGCTTAAATGGTATCAGTATTTACCTTACACCACTCTAGATCCTTTCCACAGGCGCGTTGGTGCCGCTCTTTGTATGCAAGAATATTGTTAACGCCGCCATGGACGTGGCCGAACATGAAAATCTCTGAATCAGGCCTGAAGGTTCTTTATCTGACATTCAGTTCCAGTTTGATCTCTGCACAGTCTTACAACACATAATTGTTCTGACATTTCCTCAGGCTGTACATCGTTTACAATAGCGTTTTTTTTCTGTTTTTTTTACAAGAAGGTGGATATCAGGTTGAAGTAAAAGGGCAAATTTACTGCCAGGCAAAAATCATTAATGTAGCAATATCTCTATTAGCTGATTATATAGAATTCGGACTCATTCCTGTCTTAAATGAGCATCATTAAATATATATATATATATATATATATATATATATATATATAT
>VMRN01000036.1:3675134-3749093 GCA_010277015.1 Poeciliopsis turrubarensis | reverse complement strand
ATATATATATATATATATATATATATTGAGATATTCAAATTTTCTGTTCACTGTTATCGAGGCTGCGATGTCTCTATGGAAACATTATTGTATTTTATTCTAAAATAAAGAATCAGAAAAAAATGTGGACACTGAGTGGAAATATACCATTCTAATTATCACATTGTCAAACATGCGGCACTCGTCACCATCGGACCATCGATGTATTTAGAATTCAGAATATTAAAAAAACAAAACGAAACAATAACATGTTGACCTTTGCGTCAACATCGGTGAAATTTCTGTTTGTTTCTTTTCCCATTGAGCTTCGTCAACGGGAAATGACGTCGCAGCCTAATTACTATTAGAGGGCGTTTCCAATACCTTTCATCTTTTCTCCACCTTCCGTAAGCCAGTCGCCCATACAGAGGGCAAAAGTCTGAGTATATAAAATAGATTGTTCCCTTCATTGAGGAGAGGCCTCAAGGACACGTTGGAACGAGGAAGAGCTGGAAATGAAGTATGAAAGTGATTTTGAGCAAGACAATACCTGAGGAAGGGAGGATGTATTTCTCGGCTGCTGAGCGCCTGCAAATTATTGCATATTTCTTGTTTCACCCCATAGCGAAAGTGGCATTCAGGAAAGTTGAGGAAAACATGCAGGCGGAGACCAGACAGGCCAAGACGACACGTAAACTGAGCCAAGATTTCAAGGCCGGGGTGGATGTCACTGCATCTTTCACTGAGATGCAGTGAAAGATGAGTGGAAGGTAACAAATATCTTTGCAGTGAACCCAGCAGTTCGGCATTTCTAAATTTGCCGCCTAAACATAACACAGAAGGTAAAGCAGGGCCACACAAAGCCCGTTTTGTCGTTTTCGCGTTTTTTGTTGTTGTTTTTTTTTACGGTGATTGTAGCTCAAAATTACCATCTTCGTAGGGAGAAGCATGATGCGTCGTGTTTTGTAGCAGATGGTGCTTCATTTCTTAGATTCTGATTGTGTTTAATGTATGTGCGACCGAGCGGACACGTGTGAACATCATATATAAATCTGTTCACAGCCATGTCTTGGGATATGTTAAACTTGCTGCAGGTGGTGAAAGGAAATGTGGTAATTAGTGCGCAGAGCGATCACCAACTGTCACAGGAGGAGACAACAGGTGTGCACACACTTCATCTGCACGCACTGAACATATAAGCACCCTGTTCGACGGAGAAAAGCATCCTGGTTTTAACAACAGCAACAAAAAAAACATCAATTGATCAGATTTATCTACTTTTTTCAATGCGAAAATGAACAATTCTGCTTCCTTTTGGTCAAATAATCTAAGACATGCACTGGGTTTCAATTAGGAAGACACAATCCTGGTGTCAAGCGTTAACTTGATCAGACTGATTGGTGGCATTCCTTTAGTTTCCACACCGTTCGACATGTTTTAATTTACCTTTGGGATCTTATTCTTTATTCGTCTACTGGTCTCATTATAGAGGCAATGAATGACAGCAGTTTCTGCTACATTCATTCACAATTTTGACTTTTTCATTCACTCGATTAGAACTTCTTATAATTCTTAACATAATCCTTATACTTGTCAACAAAGGCTTTTAAACGCAAATAGCATAGTTTTCAATATTAGTGCATGTCGTATACAGAAAAGAACCTCCAACCTCTACTGTCCTTCATGCTACTACATGATCAGCGTGCCGTCAATTCTAAAACAAGGATAGAATAACAAAGACAGTTCCAGTTCTTCAAAATTAAAGCACTTTATCATTAATTTAAGACATTTAAAATCAACTGGAATCAACATACTTTAGTGGATATAAATGTTCATACTTTAAATGAAGCAAATATTAGACCCTGTTAATATTTAACATGGTTTATGGTGGTTTATAACAGTTTCTCACTTGTTGAATGATACTTAAGAGAAGAAAATTACATTTAAAATCATATGATTTAGGAATATAACATTGTAGGCCAGTGGATTGACATGGAGCCGATAACACAACATTCATTTAAGTCTTTAGGGATTTTTGACCAGACGATCATTTGCCCCTGAAAGACTTGAGATCTGGTGAAAACAACTTATGACGATCTCTCGAACCAAATGAGACATAAATGTCTCATAAAATAAAGCAGGGAATTTTGGATGAGCACAAAAACAGCTTCTCTCAAAAAAACAAACAAACAAAAATAAAGTGATGGTGTGAATCTAATTTTTGTCTTTAAGATCTAGAAGATTATTGAAGACCCAATCTTGTGCAATGGCAGAGGTACAAAAGGCCATTAAGGAACATTAGAAGGATCGTTAGAAAAATTACACTGATAGCGCAATCCTCAAAGCGGTAAACAAAAACACTGGTAATAAAAAAAATAAGAGAACAATATTAATCACTCAAATGTAAGAATGTGATGCATTTCTTCTCCACTAGAAAGAAATGCATCACAGAAATGATCTTTCACATAGTATCTTGTGGCTCACCTGTAGAGTGATGTTTTGCAGTCATCCAGTCAGTGTCTCGGGGTAATGAGTTGTATATCAGTCTAGCAAAAAAAAAAACCTTTCCAAGCTCTAAATGATCAGTCCTGTTAGAACAAGCAGCACAGCGAAAGTTTCATTAAGACATTTCGCAAGAGGACTAGCAGCTGCAGAGTGTTCATGAATCTGGTTTGAGAATTAATTGTCTGTGCAGAAATGCAATTAGACGCGTTGAGAATATTTTACTTCCACGGCACAGAAAGAATCTTAACAGACAGTGACGTTCGCAACGACCATCACTCTTATCTTGATGCGGTTTGTGAGCCTGAAGAATAAAATAAAAAAAAAAAGTTCTCGTCATTAAAATCTTGTCCTGGATTCTCCATCGAAGCGCGTGTACGCTATGTTTCGAAAAGTACCGATTCAAAGATTCAGGGATTCCACTTGCCGTCAGAATGTCGACATGCGCGTGCTGTTATTGTTCAATGCAGAGTCAGTCGCCGACCTCTGGTTTGCACATTCTCTTGACATTTACCCCACCAGTTTACTGGAAACCAATACTGCAGTGATGGAAGCCCATTGTGTTATATCAAAGGTTGAGCTAGCAATTGGGGTCACAAAACGTGGCAATCAATATGGTGTAAAAGATTCCTGCAATTCATCATGCAGCAGCCCCAACACCGTGTTTGTTATGTTTCCTGCTTCAACAGTAACATCAATATCCCCTTCCTTGTAATTGCATCGACTGCACAATTGACGCAAAGCATCATTTAGAAATCATGGCAAGCAAATCCATTTGCATTGTCATGATAAAGGATGTTATGCATTTTCCAAATCCTTTTATACCCTCAATTTTTCAGTCAAGAGTTGTTTTTTTTCCTCTAAAAGAGTGATGGTTCCTCAATCCAAGTACAGTCTCAACTCACAAGTCAAAAACAGTTTGCTCACATTCAGTGTTTTGAATTAAATGAATATGATTCTTAAATTTAGGGGGCATCTTAACTCTATATAAACATAGCTGAGAAAGTATACAGCTGTATTAAAATATTTAGACATGCATAAAAATGCTCAGACCTTTTGTTCCTGTTAGAGACATTGAACCAGACGAGATGTTTTCAGTTTCAGGTCACTAATCACTAAAGCTACTCAATGTAGCTTTAGTGATTAGCTACATCACTAAAGCTACTTTGTAATTGAGTAGCTTTCAATTACAAAGCTACTCAATGTAATTGAGTAGCTTTAGTGTAAGAATTACTGTAGTAAGACAGTAATTCTTCACCAGAAAAAGCCAGAACCAGCAAATCCAAACGTAAACAATGGCCAAAAAATCAGAACTATGAATGTTTCTGGGTCTGCAACATATAAAACACAAGATCCTGGAAAGCACAAACAGTACAATAAACAGCAAGACATTTATTGAGAACTTTCTGAAGGGATTTTTTTTTTTTTTCCTGTTTATTCAGCACCAATAGGTGATAAGAAACTGGACATCAGCAGGTTATTGTAAAACTGTAAGCGTGGTTAGAAATAAGAGATTTGTGCCGAAAAGGTCCTGCGAGCTTCTGTTCTTTCTGGTCAGCTGAACTAATACTTTAAGTGACTGAATCGACAGTTCTCAGTCTGTAAAGCTCAGCTCGCTTTGTCTGCAGTCTTTTATTCTTTCTTGGCTGGCCTCACGGAGGAGGAGGAGGAGACGGGGCAGCCAGCTACATGCCTCGTGCTTGGCGTCTGGCTTTTGTGCTGTAAAGTAAAAATATTATCCTCGTAGTTTTTGGCTTTGACTTTGTGCGGCCTAGGAAAAGAAAGTCAGCAGATTTGATCGGGACTTTCTTAAAAAAAAAAAAAAAAAAAAAAGTTGGCTCCTTAGATTTTTTTTGTGGGATACACAGATCAAAATCCGACTTGTCTGACGTTGTTTACGATGACTTTTAGACCGACTGGGTGTGACGCAAAAGGAAGCCTACCAAAACGTAACTTTCCGACAAAAATGACAAACCCACTCAGCTTAATCAGCAAAGCGACCGAGGGACTCTCGCTAACTCTCAAAGAGCTGCAGAGACCCTCAGTTCAGGCACGAAACAAACCTGGCCGTTTTGTTGACCACAGATCATACAGCAGGAACACTATATTTCAGGTAAATGTGTTCTGAAAAGAAGAGATTACTATTCCACTTTTTGACCGTCAGAAAGCTAAAGCCACAGATCAGCATAAGTCCAGTGACGTGAGTCGGTGAGTCTGGAACAACCAGCTGCGGTTTACGTCTGGGAGCCGGAGCTGCTGTCTTTTTCTCTGCCACTCAATTTGTTTTTGTCGAAGCAGCTCTTAAACTGTGTCTGTGTATCTGCAGGAAAGGGAGACATTTGCCTACATACCAGGAGAGTGAGTGGAGCAGGAAGCTAAGGAAGAGCGGAGACCCCCCAGGAGACAAAGGACAGGCAAAGTGAGAAGCTATTTATTTAAGGATACACAGTAAATTGTGGATCCTTGAAAACATTTTTTTTTAAGGTACCACTGCTGACACCAACTCATCTTGTTTAAAAGAGAAGAAAAAAAAAAGCCCCTCAGATTGCAGCGATGTGCCAGTAATGTCAGACTGTAATGTCTCAGCATACTCTTAAGTTGCTCTCTGTTGCCCAGAAGCCCATCAGTGGTGGGTGCAGCTGCCAGAGTTCATATAGCAGATGAAGCTGCAGCCAGGCATAGCAAACTGACTAAAGTGCATACATGAAAGCCTGCAAAAGTGGAGCGTTCGAATTATGCAGTGCTTTGACATAGAGTAAATCTACAGGGACAAGCTCCTATAGAGTAGATGTTTTCACATTGAGTACACGGGAGGGATCACTTATACCAGATGAGCTTTGCTTTTACTACGACTGGCCCACAGACAGATCCACCAAACAAATGAGTTTCCTCCGAAGGCTTGTTTGTCTAAATAATAGCTAACATCAGAAGCATTGGCACACAAACTGCTATGCATTTCAAATGCATCCCTCTGATTCTGCTGAATTGTAGCTAATTTTTTTATGGGAGCCCTGCAATGACAACGTTATTTGGTAGTGACTTTAATCGTCATCCGATTGCCACGGCCAAGATTTTAATCTGCCAGTGAGCCGTACAACCTGCATCATGTCAACGAATACTTCATCTTTAGAGGGATTTTTTGACACCAGTTTTTTTTTTTTTTTTTTTTTTTTTTTATGCTTACCATTACATTCTACACAAATGTTGTTGCAGATTATGTTTCACTAGATTTATGTTGCTTAACAAAAGGGGAAGTGAGATGCCACCGTCTCAATTTTTATCTCTCTGATCTGTGGCCTTTATGGTAGGATTACTGCATTCTTACCCCAGCGTGTTTGTAATTAAATAGAAAAAGAGGCGAACAACAGTTGGGTAAGTGAAGAGGAATCTGGATGCTAATGACCCTTAGTGCCAAAGTCTATGTTGGGTGCTAGATGTCTCTTAGCAACAGTGGTGTTTTCGGGATGCAAAGCTTGGCTGATGCAAAGCATTACTCAGCAGGGCATAATTACTGGGGTGAAGATCAAGTCTTTAATTGTGTGGGGTGTGTGTGTGTGTGCGTGTGTGGCATCACAAGAAACCAATGTAGTTATTAATGTCGTTGACAGTGATTTATTAATTAATAACCATGACCTTTTGACAAAACCAAAACATTTTTGAAGCAACAACTTAGCAAAGGTAGCGAAGATGATTAGTTGTTTACAAAATGTGTTGCTACAAGATTTTAACACGTGTTAATTGTTGATTTTTTTTTTTTTTTTTTTAGAACAGGAACCATCTCAACAATATTATACTGTTTTAAACTTGGTAAAATTATGACTTCGCCTGAGCATAGGTGCTAAAGTAAGTCATTGGTGGCATCATTGGTTTGGCCATTTGAAATCACATTAAAATAGCAATTAAAAAAAATACAACTACTATGTTTTGGAAACAGATTGTGTTTTTGATCTGTTTTAATTTGATCTGTTTTAATTTCTCACAGTAAATATTTTTCTGCAGAAATAACTGGATTCTGTGGTATTCTAGCTGAAGAACGTGGCTTTGTGACGTAACGCCTGGTGGACAGGTCAACACCTGCATATGGAAAATTGAACCACAGTTATTGAATACAGTATGTCAAACGCCTTAAGAGAGGCAGAGTCTGACGCAAATCCTCTACTTGCAAACGTCTCATCTCGGAATCTGCTCACGCTAACCGAAGGACTCTGCCTAAAATTAATAAACTTCAGCTGAAAAGAAAAAAAAAAGAAGATTTCCCATCATTCAAAGCTGAAGACGAGGTTTTAGGTCCTGACACGACCTGAGCTGGTAAGACTTAGTCAGACTGCAAAACCCCCCGAGCACTTCCTTCCTCAAATGAACTTACCTAGCAGAGAGATGGAGATGTGTCTCCCTCAGAAATATCGAAAGCATCACATCAAGGGAAGTAAAAGTGCATTTAAGAGAGTGTTCCTTCATTATTCAAATGCCTAAAGGGCAAAGAGGAACTAGTCGGGAAGTGCCAAATTCTGATCAGAGAGCATTACACAACAGAACCTCTAAATGTTGCCTCTTTTATTAGGACCCCTGGGTCAAGAACCGTTTCACTGTAGGTTTTCCGCGCGCGGCAAACGGAAGGGCGAGAGCGCTGGAGTTCCTTTCTGTGTACCAAGCGCCGCTAACTTTTCTTTATTGTGAAAGCCTTTCAGACACCTGAGCTTCCCGTGCTTCATTTCGACTTCTTTGATTGGCCCCAGATGTCCGTATGGAAATGCCATCAAACAATGAGTGCACCAGCAGCTCATTTCTCGCAATTTCCCCGCTCGCTGTGACTCAGCTGCTCACTGGCACGGGAGCGGAGGACGACAAACAAGCCGCCGGGAAGAAAACAACTTGAGAAAATGAAGGTCGCGATGAAGAGGCCCGAGCTGATCTAAGATCTCTCCGCATTGTTGTCCCAAACAACAACAACAACAACAAAAAAAAACACACGCAAGGGTTGGTAAAAGGATTGGTAAAAATTTAGCTGGAAGTGAGACAAATAAAAGTTGAGGAACATGCGCAGGAAAGTGGTTCACAAATCAGAATTGGCTTAGGTTTCTCTTTGACAGGTGTACAGTCATTAGCGTCGATGCAGAACCTCATATCTGCTCATGAGAAGAAACCCAGCCAGCACTGCTCTGGTTAGCACTGCACACACAAGGAAACTTAAACAAGAGTCGATCATATTCTACAGCCGCACGTCAGTAAATTAGAATATCATTAAAATGTCGATGCGTCTTTCTGTTTCAATTTAAATATCAAACCTGAGCCGCCGAACACGTATTCCTGATCATTTTGCTTATTCTGCCTAACAGCTAATGAAAGCCCTAAATTTAATTTCTCTGAGATTTGGTAAATTACATAAGACTAATGAAAAACCAAAAAAAAAGTGGTTAGTAGAGAATGATTATATCACGGTCACTTTATGGCCTACATAAAGGAGAAGACTGCCGACTTTACAGTTGTCTGGCAGACAGTCATCGACACCCTCCTCAAGGAGGGCACGCTTCAAAAGGTCATTATCTTAGAAGCTAGCTGCACTTACTGCTGTATTCAAGCATAATACTGGAGAATTAAGTGGAGAGGGGAGAAAAGGGGGGCATAAAAGGGTGCTCAATCAACAGGGATAACCACAGCCTTAAGAGAATTGCGAAGAAAAGCCCAATTAAGAGTTTGGAGGAGATTCACAAGGCAGGGATTGAGGATGGAGTCGATGCTTCAAGCGCAACCCCACAGACTGATTAAGGACACGGGCTACAAGTGTCACATTCCTCGTGCTTAAGCCACCCCCAGACTAGACGCGTCCAAAGTTTCTTACCTTGGCTAAGGAGTAATGAGAACACCCCGTTGCTCAGCGGTCCAATTCCTTTTATCAGCTGACACTGAAGAAAGTACATTTTGCATTCAATTTTTGCAAATCACAGCTCTCACACTCAGGAGGAGAGAAACTAAGTTGCTTCCGGTTACGGCTTCGCACTCGGCGTTGACTTTGGGAAGGCAATTTTCGAACACTTCATGGTTCTATCTCCTGACAAGCTTTATTAAGATACTGATTTCATTTTTCCCAGCAGGACTTGGCACCTGCCCACGCTGACAGAAGAATGAATATCTGCTTTAATGGCCACAGTATCACTTTGCTTAATTGGCCGGCAAAGTTCCTTGACCTCAACCCCACAGAGAGTCCATAGAGTGCGGTGAGATGACGGATGAGAGGAACGTAAAGCAACAATACGGATGTGCTGGAGGTCGCCGTTAAAGCAACCTGCACCACCCCAGCAGTGCCACAGGCCCATCGCCTCCACGTCGCCTTGCCCTGCTGAGCTAAATTATGCAAAGAGAGTTCTGACCAAGTCTTGGGTGCAGAATAATGAATACTGTTGGTGAGGCTTTACTCCACTGTCTCGACGCTGCCGTTCTACACATTTCTCTGCCTCGCTTCTTTCTTTAGCTCAGCGCTTCATCGGTATACTTCAATACAAGGTCATGACCTGATCTCCTTGTAGTATCCTATACTGGTTTTATTCACACCTGCAAGGTCTTGAATAAAACATTTTAATTATCCAAATTTCAAATAGACCAAACAAGGGACACAACAAATGCAGTGAATTATTCAGACTCTGTTAACAAAATGGTTTTTGGTAAAAAGAGAGAGAAAAGAGAAAAACGATAAATCAAGTCACTGAAAATGATTGTTTCTTTTAATTTATCATGCGATTAATTGATTTATTGTTTATTGTGACAGGCCTACTTACCACGCCCATTGTTGATTTCTGTCTGATTTGTGAAAAATAAGGAGCCACTTAAAGAAAACAACACGAAACAGACAAAAACAGAATGGGTGTCCGGCCAAAAGCAGTCCAAAAGCATCAACAGGACGCTACAGAAGAGCCCCGGAACAACATCCGAATCAAACTCATTCAAGAAATGATTGATTTTGACAAACATAAGGGAGTTTATGGGTCTAAAACCACTGATGACAAAAAAACTAAACTCAAAGGCTTGTCTAATATTTTCCACCAAAAAATTAAAATGATCCACAAGACTTTCTGGAAAAATATTTCATGGACCGACGTTACAAGAAGTTATGAGTTTTTTGTGGAATGTGTGCGTCGGGTGTAAAGTATTTCACGAATAGAACCCCGTATTTCTACTCAAACATGTGTTTGAGTAAAATAGTGTTTTGGTATGTGGTTGCGACTCGAAGACTTGGACAAACTGCTGCATTTAACCATGAAATCATAAACTCTGCTTTCTGTTTGTGACACTGAACTCAAGCACAGTTTGGTTATGGACTAGGACACAGCTGTCCGTTTTCATTTTCACCATCCAGAGGTGGTGAAAAAAAAATCAAAACAAAACAAACATGTTAGAGGGACGTGGTGAGAGTTAAGGGCGCGTTCACGCCAAACGCGTACGTTGCACGTCTGACGCTACAATGTGCACTTTAGGCGCGTTCACACCAAGAGCAGTTTGAGCGCCAGTCGTGTCAAAGTCCATGTAAATCCACATAAGATGGTCTGATCTTCAGCAGGTTGTTCAGGCTCCCAAACCTTCTGGTGTGTTGGAGATAAACTAATTCTCCAAAGGAGAATGTGTCAAACATCCACAAAAAAACATGAAAAAAATCCGATTGCCTGTAATTACAGCTGTTGAGGGCAGTTGCTGAACACAGAGGTGGCACAGTTATTAGGTTTAGTGGGGAAATTACTTTTTCCACATTGGGACAGATAAGCTTTTTTCCCCTTTAATAAATTAATCACCATTTGAAAACTATTTTATTGGACTTCCTCAGCTCATCTTTGTTTCATATTAAAAATGTTTTATCTATATATATATATATACATATATATCTCATATTAAAAAAATATATTTCATGATTTGAAGCATTTAAATACCGTCAAAAAGCATAAACTAGATCACTGTATATCTTGTCTTTCCAAACACAGAATTGTCAGTGCCTCCTTCTGGACAAATTGATTTTGCAAGAGAAAAGGGTTAGTTAAAAGCCCTGTACTTACCTCCAAGGGTATTTGGGTCAGATTCCTTAATTTCCCCCCAGGCTATTTGGGTTGCTACAGACAGCTTGGCTCTTTTTCATCTCCTGCACTTGAAAGTTTAATATTGACGTAACATTTACCCTCGACTCCTCAAGAAAGAATCACCCACTGTGTCTTCTGAAGACATAGATATTTGTGCATTTAGCAGAAAAGAAGTTAGCTTGTGTTGTCGGCTAAAACATCCTTCATATGTCGAAATGTTCTTTCTTTTCAGATCAGGGGTGGATTTATTATTAAAGGGACAGCGATGACTTGGATTAGCAACTTAAGAGAGATAACACACTGTCTCAATGGGCAAAAGGTGGAGTACGTCCTGGACAGACTGCCTGTCCGTCACAGAGGCACGCCAGACTAACAGCCATACACCAACACTCTGATCCCTACAGTTAATCTGGAGATTACTATCAAGCTAACATTAACAGGAGAAACACGCAAATTCTGTACAGTTCTCTCTTAAAAATGAGATCTGGTTGTCAATCGTGTTTTGCCTGCTTAAATAAAGACGATAATAATATATATATATATTTTTTTAGAAAAGACAAATGCACATGTGGGCTGTGCCATTTAAACATTAATCAATTCATATGAAGGGATCCAAAATGTAAAATAGGGTAATCCTGCCCCACCATTATACAACCTACACCGGTGCATTGTTGCTAAGCCTCTTGCCTGTCACCCTGAAAGGGCTTTACGTGTTGGTCACTGGGTCCAATCGGGCTCAGTTGAGACTCACCTGATCACGCTACATTTTTCAAACCTCTATGTCCAGTTTCGGCGAGTTAATTGTAGCTTTAGTTTTACGTTCTGAGCTCACAGGAAGGACACCGAGAGCAGTTCTCTGCTGCCACTGATTCTCCGCATTAGCAGAAGTAAGTTGAGGGAGTTGCAGCTTGAACGGCAAACACAATAACGAGACGCACGACCAGAATGACACGAGTTCACCGGCTTGTCGTACCAAAGCATGAACTGAGGAAAGGATATGTGGAAACCCCCCTCAGGTGCTGCAGGAACTGCTGGAAGCTGGAAGTGGAGATAATGAACACATAAAAAGGTGCCGTAACAGGTTCTGCCTCCCAGCTCCCTGCCAATTAGCTAATCAACCTGAAGCTGGAAAACAAGCAAATTGTAAACAAAACTTTGAGCGCGCAGCACGGTGGATCGGAGCCATGATCATTTGGAGACTTTCTGGGCCATAGGGAAGAACGATATATTAAAGGCAATCAATCCATATAATATACATAAGCTTCTTTATCACGGCATACTATTTTTCTGAGATGACCAGGATATCAATTAGACCTGTAACCTGATCCCCGATCAGAAGAGGACAATGGAAGGATGGTTAGATGAAGAAGCGAAACCAAAAATCGTAAAACTAATTAAAGAAATTCAGCAAAACAAGTTAGTCACTAAGATCATATTCTTAATTCAAAGCAGACTGAAAAGAGCAAGAGATTTCAGTTCAGCTTCGTAACAAACATCTTCGCCTTTTCATTTTCGTCTCATCAAACGCCCAATTACCAGTCAAACTGACAAGCTTTCCATCTGCATGCGTAGCACAACGTTCTCATGCAATTTACGTCTTTATTAAACAGCTTTTTTCATATTATCACACAAAATCGAGTCACTGCCAATTGTTTTTTTTTTCCCACCCCCCCCTTTTTGTCGTCTCAAAATGATCTCTGAAGGCTAAGACAAAAGACCTTTTACAAAGTGCACCATATTTGCACAACTTCACTGCTTCGCTGGCACAGAACTGTCACCTCCTGTGGGCATGTTCTAAAGGATGAGAGTGATGAAAAGGAAAGCAACACCCTACGGGCCAGCCTCTGAACAGTGCCTGAAGGGGTAGCAGAGGACTACTGCATTCTCAGCAAGTCAGTCGGAGCACAGCGAACCGTGGCCTCCTGTCTGAAAAGAGAGTTCCACTTTGCAAAAAGAGACAGAAAGAAATGAAAAATGGGGTCACTGCCTCTAATTTAAATAGTTACATAAGCCGGAGTTTTTAAATACATGCTGACATATTTACTTAAAGGGAAATTGGGCACTTTCAGGCTTGTTTTGTGTGTCGGTTACTTTGTGCTAGCTCAAAGCTATTACGGTCTTGATTAATGGGCTTGAAGGGGGCTCTCTGTAACGAGATTATAGAAAAGCGATGGACTGACGGACTGATCTGTGACGTTAGATGTAAAAATTGCTACAAATGATCTCTTCGTTGTTCAAGAGTGATCATTTTGCAATGTCACACACTAAAAAAAAAAAAAAAAAAATGGCCAAAATGTTGTACAAATCAAGCAGAAATTCAAGAGCAGCAATGAAGACGTCGAGAAAGTACTGAATGGATAATGGATTAAAGTCCAAGGTGAGAAGGCATTACCTGATTAATACGCTGCATTTCCTGGCTGATTGCAGTCTTTTAAAGTCTGACCAGCTGATTTTTTATACATAGATATTTTTAATTTTGATGTGTCACCCAAGGACAGCGGTGACATCAAGCCCACTTTAAGTTATCTCTCAAAAGCGAGAATGATGTCTGGAACGATCTTGTTGGATCTAATGCATCAAATCTGCACTCTTGCAGATTTCTTCCCCTTTCTTACACTTGCCACACTTCAAAGTGTCAAATTAGCTTTCAAAATGAGGAAAAAGCTATCAGTCCCAGTCCTATTTGTGAAAGTAATTGCCCCCCTAAACCTAATAACTGATTGTGCTATCCTTGGAGGTAACAGCTGCAGTCAAGCATTTTTCGTGAGCATCAATGAGTCTTTTACATTTTGGCCGACTGACAGTGACAGATATCAGTGACGTCGTTTTTCTTCTGATTTTTTTTGACATCAGTCTGTGACTCGTTCCTTTTAGTGACATTTTTAAACTACTTGATGTTTTCCAGATGTGTTTTTATTTAATAGATTTCTTTCGTCAAAGATCTGCCACTAATTAGACTTTGGTCAGGCAAAACCAGAAACAATTTTTTTTTAAATAGATTTGGTTAATTAATGGTTGAATTAAAACAAACATTTTAAAGATTAAAGTGCATGACATTTATCTTGTGTGCATTGTTGTACTTAAACAAAATCAAATTCAAGTGGTGGGACAGGATCACCTGATATGAAACAACGCAGCTCCGTCGGACTCAGCAGCTACGTCTCGCCAAAAGTAAGAGACACTTTCCAGTTCTGCCCTTGTGGTGTTGAAAGCTGACATGTTCAGAAGGTTCTCGAAATTTACATTTGCCCTCCTTTTTTCTCTCTCTTCGGTTGAAGTTAGAAATTAGAGAAAGACCTTCTCCTTTCTAAATCCAGACAGGCCAAAATCTTAAACCTTTATGGCCTTAGATTAAACGCAAAATGTTTAATCCCTCGTTATAATTCTGCCCTTTCATCTGTAGTTGAGCGTAGTGCGTTGGCTTTTAGATTTGTTTTTGTTTCTTTTACTTATGATCAGTAGATATTAGAAAATACACCTGGGATAGAGGTACGATTTGATCATTGGATTGATAAATTGAATTTTGAAGACTGTGAGACTGATTACGTCATGATCGCCAGCATAGTTGGACATGCCCATATCAAACTACACAGAACTCGTTTTTTTTTTTTTTTTTTTTAAGATAATGCGATGCTCACAAGGAACATTTCGTGAAGAAGTGACAGATTTAAAAAAATAAAAATAAATAAATAAAAATGAAGTGCAATATTTCCTGCTTGGCATTTGACATTTTTGAGAGGAAAGTAATCTCACATATATAAAACATTTCTGTCCTGATCCAGTGAAACGGATTCAATCTATGCCCAGAGAGATGCTTGTGAATAATATCCAATACATGCTAATACATTCAACTGATTTACATCAATGACAGAACGTGCAGGTCAGCACATTCATTTAAATACTTTACACATCCAACAGTTTGTGCTGACAGGAGAGGAAAAGACCATTAGAGTCTCTTGAGTGGCAGAAGGTTTAATAAACATTTCTAAGATTCACTTCTCTATCCTTTTTTTTCTTTTTATTTTTTTTCTTTTTCTTTTTTTCTTTCTTAATTTTCCGCCCTCTTTAAAGATGATTAATGGCAGAATAATTAAGGCGACTTTAGTAGAGAACCCAGAAAAGGTGTTGTGTCCATAGAAAAAGGTCCAGACAGGCATATTTGTTTCAGAAAACACGTATTTTGCGTCATTTAAAAAAACATGAAATCAATTTGATAAATGCACTGAAACAATTCAGTTCAAGGACATATTATAAAAGGCAAAGTGGGATGAACGTGGTATTGACTGAAAATTTAGATTTAAATGGATAAAAACAAAAAAAAAAAAACATTATCTGTTTGTAAACCATATCTGGCTCTCAACAAAATGCTAAATATATCAGGACCATCTGAATATCAGGGAACTGTGTTATTTGTGTCTGTGTGGTATTTTTTTTTTTCTCAGTTTCCCTCCGCACACCTGGGTTTTATGGGTCCTAAATGAGCCGGCTGCTGATCGCTCTTCGGCTGAGTGTTAACCTCTGTTTATTCTGTGCGCTTTGAACACCTAACTAACCTCTTTCTTAAAGGTTTCCGTCTCTCTGCTCGGTTTCCGTGTGAGCGTCTCCCAGACTTCGTCATTAATCTCAGGTCAAGCCGCCCTCCAGATCAACATTCTCGTTTGGCAGCCTTGGAATTTCTCCGCCTCCTTTCCTGCGCCGCTCTCTGGACCCGCTCACCTTCCCGACCTTCACCCAGTCCTCCACTTCACAAACCCTTTAAATCTTCTTTGTCTGAGATCTTTCTTGCATGTGGGTAAGACTTTATTGTAACCATGATGCGTTGAAGTGACAAAATTTAACTATCATTCTTTTTAAGTTTAAAAAAATATAAATATCCATTTTAGCTCTTTACATGCAATGGAACAAACACCTGCTCAACCAAACTACAAATAAAAAATGTGTTTTAGTGTTTAGTATGCAGTTGCCAATCATATTGGTATAGAATTTTTTCGTACCCACCCCCTGACTGATACCTTTGAGCATATTCCTTTGTTTAAAACCCCTCTCCAAACGATGGCTTTAGCCAAACAAGCAATTGATTTGTTATGATTGTGTAGATAATATTCTATGAAACTGAATCTAAGAGATTCATTATCTCTAAGACATAAAAGTGAAAATTAACAGAAATAAAACATTTAAAATATTTGTTGTATGGCTATAGTATTTTTGCCAGTGGCTACAATAAATGAAATCTTTAATGACGTTCTTCCTCTTTTCATTGGTGTTTTTAAACACGTCTTCTATTAACAATTTAACATTCTAATTTATTAGGATTCACCTGTAGCCTTATCTGTAAAACGACACAAATTAGCAATTCACTTTCAAGAAAATGACATATAAATTACACACAATAAAAAAAAAAAAAATTATAAAAAAAAAAAAAAAAAATCCCAATAGAATAGGCTTTATCGGTCACTGGCAAAGGCTGCAGGACATTTAACGTTACTGTAGGCGTTCAGGCACCTGGGACACAGAAGCCCTAATCACACCAGGCATCGAGACAAATTCTGTTTGATCTTCCTTTGTGTCGGTGGACAGCTAAAAGCAAGCAAACTCACATCCAGGGTGACACTGAAAGTAACCGCTTGTGATCAGGTGTCTCCCCTTTTCTTCACACAAACATAATTTCTAGCAAGACAAATGCTTTCCTACTTTCAAGACAGGCAGTCGTCCCCCATCCCGCGCTTTGACCTTTTTGGGAATGTGTTGCACCAATGGAAGAAGTCAGATTAGCAGGAAATGTTACATTTACGTACATAATAAAATAATAATAAAAAAAAATGTAATGTCTGTGTTTAATAATGTCACCATATGCGGTCACATTATCCTAGCAGTCATGTTTTAATGTCCTCAAGACGTCTTGGGTGCAATCTCACCTGATCAAAGCGCTGGCCGTTTCTGATGTGATCACCTTAGACATTTGTCCAAAAAAAAAAAAAGACCAAAGAGAGATCAGCAGCTCAACCTGCAGCCTTATAAGTGTGACTTTCCTTTTTCTCTTCTTAAGCTCTTCACCATGAGCCAGTCTTTTTTTCTCTCTCTCTGTCTCGCTTCAACATGTCATTGTTATAATTTTTTAAATGTTAGGGACACGACCCCTCCTTCACGTGCTCTTTTCCAGGGAGCAGTTATCATCGCCTTTGTCTTTCTTCTTCCTCCTCTCTTGGCAGCTGATGCCGCTCTCGTTTCAACAGACGTGACACCGGGCCTGTCATTACAAAGCTCACACCTCGTTCTCGTTTTCTGCCCATCAAAGCACGGTTAAAATAACTGTGCTTTGAAACGTTTCTTTAAAAATAAAAGCAGACATCATCTGCGGGCTATCCAGCAGATCATATTTTTATTTCCTGTGAAGAAAATCTTACCCTGCAGGAAAAAAAAAAAGTCCTACAAAGTGTATAAAATACACCAAACTCGTACTATATTATTAAAGTTTTTGAAACTCTTTCAAACAAGAAATAACATTAGAAAAGTGTCATGCTTCTAAATACATTCAAGTTTGCACCAATTTGAAAATAATTCAGTTTATGTGAAATTTACTTGTGAGCGCCACGTCGTCATTACTTCACTCTATCAGTTATCAACTATACTGATATACTTGATAATAGTATATCTTATATTTTGGTGAAATTAACCCCCTTTTTATGTTTTTAAGGATGTCATTCGATCTGAGAAGTATGTTTTCTTCAATCATATGTATCTGACCGTAGAATAGAGCCAATATTGACCAGTCATCACCCAAGACGTAATCTATAACAATTTATACTAACAGATTAAATATGTCATTTAACTTTTGTGGAAGTAGAATAGCATTAAGACATTTGCCCTTCTTAAACGTACACCTTAAAGAAAAATACAGAAAAAAAGTCTAGCGCCGTTCCCATTTCTGTAGACTAGTCAGAGGACACTACCTTTCCCTTCTTTGTGCATATTCAGTCATTTTTGCACATTTACTCCTTTGCGGTTATCGGGTGCTTTCTGAAAAGAAAATTGAAGCTATTTCCATGGTGGATAAGGATGCTGATAAAGTGCGGCTGTGGATATTAAAGGGTGTCTTCAGCTGAATGTGACCCTTTAAGTCGAGGACAGCAAAGCAGCTTTACAAAAACAAACAGTGTTGAGAAGTACAGTTCTCTGTTCCTGTTTGTGGTTTTATTTTTGTATTTGTTATTTTTTGCCAAGACAATTCAAACGCAAGCGGTACATAACATGTGGACGTTCTCTCTCAAGATGGCAATACTTACGAGTCCAAAGTGAAGCACAAACCAAGCAAACGGAGCAAAGGCCTTTGAAGGCGCCAAGAAACGTTTGGCGAAAAACATTCGTCAAAGTGTTTCCTGCGCAGAAACACGCGTTCTGGCAGCTAACTAGCGTGGTGCCGCTAGCGTCTCGCAGGCACGGTCGGTGTCACAGTGACAACTTTGTCTGGCTCGTGTGAACCTGATGCCCCTGGAGTAAAACTGAGATTCCCTCTGCAGTGCTACCGGTATCCTCTGCCAGCGCAGCCAGGCTGGTTTTCTACCTCAAGTCAGAGGTGCAGAGTTCGATTTCGGTCTTTATAGCCCTGCACTGTCCACACTGCTGATTATAATGCTGAAAGGAACCCCCGCCCCTTATTTCAGGTTGATGCATATTTCATGCTGCGATTGTAGAAGCGCTCATCCGTGAATGCATGAGCTTTTTCATGATTCGAATCACAAAACCGTTACTGTGGTTCTCTCACACCCGTCACCCGCTCTCACACACCACTGTGCACTTTGCGCTGGCATCCAGTGTCTGTTCTCGCACTCTCTCTGGATCTCCCGCAGTGATGAATATGGAAGTGATGCGAAAGAACAGCGAATGCGGGGATGAACACTCCGGCACATGAGAGAAAACGCACAGTAAGAAATCTCTATGTTAAAATCCAAAGTTACTTGCGTAATAGCCTCTCTGTAAGTCAGTATGAATAAATTATTACTTGGTAGAGAAAATTCCTTGTTGGAGGTTAAAAAAAAAAAAAGTGAAGAGGTGTGCAATGATACAGCTGGCTCATGAGAAAAGATAATACATGAATTAATGAGGTTACAACAGGATCAAAGATTCAATTTTCTTGTCCTGGATGAGGACAAACCAGTATGTTAAAATTCCAATGGGAACTTATTTAAAAAAATAATAACATCTATTTAGTGTATATTTGAGGATGTACTCATTCTGTATATAAATATATATATATATATATATATATATATATGCTCACGCAGCACATTTTTCAAGCATACCATGGTGGCTCTGCTCTGATGGACATCATTTTACGTATATTACAAGGTCAGACATGTTCAAAATGGAAACAGCTGATAATACAGAGCTGAAAAAATAGGAATTAGTATGAACATAAATTGCAGTTCTTGGTGACTACAGTTGGAAATCGGGTTGACATTACACCGATACAAACAACGAAAACGCAATGTGCATTGGTTTTGGACAGCCAAACAAAAACACGTGGTCCTTATGTGGTCTGTAAAAGCTATGAAACTGATCGAAGTATTCTTGATGAGATCAATAATTATGGAAACATAATCACAATTGAAAGATCTGGATTTTCATGCTTTTTTTTTCTCGTTCCGTTTTCTACATTTCGTAGAAATCCATCGGTTTCCCCAACGCAACTGAAGAAATGCCAACAAATAAAAAGTCTGAAAATGGATCAATGGGTTTAATTTCTCCACTCGATTGCCAACTTAAACTTTATGAGGAAACCAAGCGCTTACATCATACACGTTTACTACTGTTCGCGGTGAAGTTGGTAAGCAAGCTTGCTAACATTACCTGACTGCGATAATGTAAAACAGTAGAACACCTGCATCCCAAACTTAGCTCAACACTTTTAACATCTAAAGCAGGCATTAAACCCCAAGCACAAGAAACTCTTTCAAGTTTAAAGCCTGTACTTTCAACTGAGATGGCACACATTTGTTCTGCTTTCAAATGTCTCACATCATTAGCCTATTTAGAACGATCATCACTAACCGCCAAGCTAAATATAATTGACTAAATATAATTAAACTGACCTTGCAAACAAACCTTATATTAAGGTTAATGAAGAGAAAAATCAACTCTAATTTATAGAATGTCAAGCACTCTCGATTCCTCCAACACATTATCCCACCACATTAGAAGCTCATTGATGCTATTGGAGTTCAAATTAATTGCACTAATTGAGTTATCTTACATAAGCTGTTATTTTCTGCGTGACGGATTCAATTTCGTGTTCAGATCCGAGTATTTGAGTGTCTCATTTTTGCATTTTTAGAAACTTTTCAAAATGACACTGAACTTTGTTTAATGAGTGTGCTTTATTTTGTGCGATTTTATTTCATTTTTTTTCACACCTCGAAGCTAAAAAAAAAAAAAGTACCAAAATAACCATAACCGAGTTTAGTCCGTAAGCATTTCCCGTTATCCTCGTCTCCATGCTTCTCCTGCTTCGTACGTGCTTTATCTTTCTTGTTGGAGAAAGTGTTTCTTGAGATAAACAACCACTTTGTGCCACCCACAGGTACCCGTCCTTATCATTGGTCAGCAAGGCACTCTGCCCACTCAAACCACCTACCACTGGCGCCCTTCTCCTCAAACCTCTGACCCCCCACTCCTTCGCATCCCGTCCCACTCTCGTCAAACACCATGCTGATTTCATCTCGCCTTATAACTGGATCCACTTCTCTGTTGTTCTCCTATTCCTCTATCACCACATCTCTCCTTTAGCCAGTGATAAAACGTACCCGTCACATAGAGAAAGAGAGAGAGGGCGAGCGAGAGAGACATTTCTAATCTTTAATGGCCCAAAGTTTGTGGAGAGATTCAAGGTTAAATCCCTTCCATTTGAAATGGAGCACTACTTTGGGGTCTTCCACTTTGCTACTTCTGTATCAGTGGAAGAAACAGGTTTGCCCCAAATTGACAGAAAATTGCTCAGCTTGTTGTACAAAAAGAAAAATATAAGTTCACTCCCTCCAAATTTCTGACTACCAAAAAGGCAGCAGACATTGGCAGAGCGACTGTTTATCCCAATTATCCTGACAGTGCCTCTGAATTTCAGCAACGAATTGCGACAAGGAACGTCTGGAGTCTTACACGCTGTGTATTATTGTGTTGCTCGTGAGCTTATTTCTAATTTACTTCTCCTAAACAATTTGCAGAATCTCTGCAAATCTTGGACTTGCAGAGTCCAAGAAACACACACACCTCAGCTATCGATTCTAATAGGCCATAGTTTTCTTGCGGAAGCGAAAGCAGACGGTTAAAAAAGATGGGAAATTCAAAGAAATGTTAACAAGAAACTTTTGCAGATGGAGAAGCAGGAGATCTCAGGATCTGCTTATTACTTTGTTGGAGCAGTTATCGTGACCGGAGCAAAAATGGAAATGTATCAAGTGCAGACTGCAACTAACACACAAGTTAAAAGCACCTTTTTCATCCAAATTTGAAAAGACCTAAGGCCCATAGAGAGATTAAGGAGCTAATCTTAGAAATTCAGTGGTCATTCTGAGATAATGGTGGCAGATTTGCCATGACTACCAGGCAACATGGTGATGTGAAGAGGAGGCAAGAGAAGAAAAGGGAAGAGATCAGATATTTTTATACGAATAAGAGAAACAAATTTGATTAAACCAACAATTGTAAAATAAGACAAAGTATTTAAAGTTCCCACACCTTAAAAAATAAATTTTTATATGTTTTTTACATAAATGTAGACATCTATAGAAATAGGTGGATGGATGTATGGATCTGCAGAAACACACAGACTGGTCAGAAACAACCAATCAGAGCCAGGAGAAAGATCTTACCACTGTCCATCATGCTCGTGTATGCACTACCCTCCTCTTTGCTCCCAGCTATGCTCCACCTCCTTCCCCACAGCGGAGTGAATGTGCAGGCGAGTGAGCAGAGCCCATCGATGTTGTCGGATAAATTGTTTTCCTGTTACACGAAGTTGTTTCTTCCCCAGTAGCACAGCTGCGACAAACCAGCAGTCTTACTCAGCGCGTACAAGAACTCAAGTTGCAGTAAGACCGTCGGTCTCTCGGCAAACGATGAGAGAAAGCAATCGATGAAGAAAGAGTACAGTGTTTTACGTCTCATTACCCATCCTCTTTATCACTTGCCTTATCACGCCATCTCAATATCTGTCTATGAAAGATTCAGATCCACTGCAGCCATGAAACATTTTAATAAGCTGACGTTTTGTTCATTGTAGGCAACGGCAGAAACACAACGCAACAATTTGTGGAAAGTAACAAAATGGATCCTAGTTTCATGACTCCGAAGTCATTATAAAAGTTTTTCCCCCAACTTCTGCTTAATCAAACTAAAGTTTGTTTATGTTTGCTTCAGCTAATTTTTTTTAAAAAATGCTAATATTTGATCAAAAAGCTTTTTTCCCCCCGTTCTTGTTGGTGGAAGGGCAGCGTCGCTGCAATCGGTTTGCTTTGCACCAATTGTTGGCTCAGAGCTCACAGCGTGAAGAAATGCTGTGTACGTTTGGTTACAAGCAACTGGGTTTGCAATCAAAGGTACATTTTTAAGATCTAAGCGCATGGAAGGCCCCTCTACCCCGCACCCCCCAAAAAACCAAGTGGAACCAGCAAATGAAGTGGTATGTAGGATGGACTGTGCCTGTGTGAAATCAGTCTTTTTTTCCACCCCCATCTGCTTCCTCACCAGGAGAGTCGAAGTAGTGCCCAGTCAGAGGGAAAATTTGTATCTTAGTATAAAACTAGATTTCATTGCTTTTACTTCCCCTTCCTAAATGATTGTAGCTCACCATGGGACGCTTCGACGGTTTCAGGGGAATCATCAAGAGTCGGTGGAGCTTATGTCGTATGATTTATGTTTTCCTGTGCAGGAAATGAAGAGCAAAGCAATTTCTAGTAACTTCGTTGCCATTATATGGGAGATGGCTAAAACTGAGAAATTTGCCACTTAAGTCGTTGAAATTGTTTTGCTCTCGCGCAAAAGTCTGCTGCACGAGATGCACGAGTCTTTTCTCTGTTTCTTCAACAACAACCTGGAACAACTGAGCTGAATGAACAACGATGAGTCAAAGGGAAAGCTGGGCACTGGGCATTTATTGTAAGATTTGTAGCTGTGACCACAGAGGCCCGGCATGTATATGGAAATCTAATTGCTCATGGGAAAGTTTGCTAAAGTTATGGCGCCAACGTTAGCTTGCTTCCCTTGTGTTTGGGTGAGTAGCCGTTTAACAAAAGTGTACCGCTGACACCCGTTCATTGCGGCTTGTCAGCGTCTGTATAATTTCTTTTGGTGCTGCAGAAGAAATTGCACAGATGTTTTTCTGTGCAAGTTTATGCTGCGGATGCATTGACAACGCCATCCTCACTGCTGCTGTAGAACCAACCAGAACGCCAGATGCATTTATTTCCTAGCTCTGTCAGCTGTGCTGTTCCATCTGCATTACAAAGAAAAAGGCCTCAAATGCTACTTTAATGGTAGCTTTTATCGGCTGTCTGCGCGTGCAGCATGTCCTCGATGCTGCTTACACTTGGGTTTATGCCTGGGATCTCAAACTGAAGGGTATTTAGCAGATAAAGCCTCCAGGGGTGTATGGGACATGTATTATAGATGTAGGGAGGGTGATTTGTTGTTCGCAGACATGGGACAGGAGTATGTGACACCGTTCTCAATAGGAATTTATACTCTCTGTGGAGTCTTCATGCTCACAGTCTGGCCATGGGTATGCATGAGGGAGCACAAACATAGACGTCTCTTCTCACGGGGCCCCAGCTGAAGACAGTCATTATGGAAAGGTGGGCATTAAAGAGGAGCCGGGGAGCGCGAGGCGTCGAGGAGGGAAGGGGTGCGTGGCACAAACCAAGATGGAGAGTTGTGGAGAAGGGGGAGCGAGGAGGTTTTTACTCACTTACTGCTTTTAATCTTGGCTTAAGCAGCAGCGAAAGGGAGCACTTAAGGAAAGAGCACACAAAGAGTTGATATTAATGTCTTTATGCTTGAGGAAGTTGTGGAAGTAAGTCTGAGACACAGTTTCTAGGGGAATGGATGGAGTTGCAGTGTAATTAGCCGCTCGCCTCGGTTTGCATGGGTGATCTTGGCCCTGCATTTTTCAACTCTGAATTGCTGTTGAAACCGTGCAGGATGAAACTGGAAGTTTGCTCTGGCATGCACAAGTTGTGATACTGAGTCAACAGCGTTCATGCGATTTCCTATTTTAGATAAGCAGCAGGGCACTGGTGTTCATCTGGGCCACCTTGAGTTCGCGTGATTAGAAATCCCACGCGGTTCAAGCAGCACCAAGCAGAGTGTTTTCAGAAGTAAAACTGACCAATTAAGATGGGGCTAAATGATGCATTCAAATCAGAACTTTTCATTTACCCCCTTTTTTTTTTGTAAGAATTCTCAATGCAAAATACGACTGTCTGCAGATGTTACACATTACTTCCATCCATTCCAGCCTTATTAAAAGGCTTTCAGCACAAAAGACAAAACCCCCAAAATACTACTAAATGATTTTGTCGCAGACACTACACTTATTGTTTGTTAAAAGGTGCAAGTGGATCAAACTTTAAATTAATTTCATATACTTCTGAAATTGCATTGAGAGTGTTTTATCTCTGTTTCCTCTGACAGCGGATTATAATCACCCCAATGTTGGAGAAAGCTTTTAACATTTGAATAATTAATCTTTGCATCCTGAGAAACGTGTCACAAACGAGCATAAATCACACACGAACACTCGTCTGAAAACAATTTAGGGTTTTAGCCCCGAAACCCAAACGTGTCTATGTTTGCGGCACCTTTCTGAGTTGCTTTATTATGTTGTGCGTTGCAATCATCAAATGTGCTAAATGACCCTATCAAAGTTAAGAGAGCAGAACAGAACATCATCTCTGGGGCTTTCCTGAATTGATCAAAGGCATCGTAATCTCACTGTGTATCAAGAAAGTAACACCCATTTCTTACTATTCTCTTTTTCATCAAATAAAAATTTGCTTCTCCTATCTGACCCGAAGAAGGGAAAAGCTCTGTGGAATACCATTTAAATGTTTGCATTGTTGTTTTGAAATTATTTTAAGACTTCTTAAAACTCTTCTCCGACTCATAAGCTCAGTTGCTCCTCCAGTTTTACTGTGGTATTCAATATTCAGAAGCAAACCAAACTAAATGTCTTAGTTTCGTTCTAGGCAAGATTTCGCCCTTGTGATGTTCATGTAATTTTGGACATTTTAAGAGGGATTTTAAAAATATTTTAAAGTAACTTTAAAAGCTGTTTTTTGCTGTTTTTATTGTTGAGTTTTCAGGGGATTTTTAAAAAAATGGTTTTAAGATACAGATATGATCTCAGCTGTATACATTAGGCACCTGATGGCAGTTCTAAGTGATTCTGTGATTTGTTTGGAGCTCGTTTAATCACTGAGAAATTCTGCCACTGACAGATGTTTACGACATCACATTTAGTTATAATATAAAATAAAACAAAATTGCACATTCTGACGGAGCAGATTTGGGCTGCAATGAAAAAGATTGTGGCGGCTGTCAGCTGCTCCCGGTGTAAAAACTCACAGCTGATCATCGCCTCTCAACACGCCCCAAGAGAGCAAGGAGGCAGCGCCGGCTTTTTCCCCGCTCCTTCTTCTAATGACCTGCCCGTTCTTCCCTGCCTCGGTCTCCCTTCCCTTTTTTGGGGAAGCTGCTGTGCACGGCAGATACGCAGCACGTTTCTCCTCCTTTACATTTCCTCTCCCCGCTCCTTTGCTCCGCATGCGTTCGACTCATAGCAACCAGCGTAATGCCGTCCTTTTTTCTTTCTCGCAGCCTTTTTCTTTTTCTTGCTCGTGCTCTGCATTTCTTTCTTTCCCCACCACCTCTCATACTGTTCGGCAACATTTGTCTCCACGCCTCCTCAATCTCTTTTCGCTGTTTGATATCAAGAAGAGAGAGGTGGAGGGAAATAACTAAGGCTGACCTGCTATGAACAGATGATTTTCTCTCTTTTCTGCACAAGGATGCATGAGAGCTGTGTGAGAAATGTGGCTCTCCTCCATCACATGCAATGTTCTTCAATTTCCGATCCAATCCTGCAACACTTTTTGATACATCCGCTTGTTATTTTTAGATGAAAGCCCCACCATGCCTTGTGTCCAAACACCCCCCAAAAAAAACAAAAAAAAAAAACAGCTATTTGGCAGCGTTGGGCATGACTAACACCATAATATTAAATAATATGCACTCCACCAAATCAGGAGTGAGTGAAAGCGAGAACCACAACACATGCCATTGGTGTTTACGTTCCCTATTCGGTGTTGGCGCTAATATGCTTTTCAGAGCCAAAAAGGAGCTCAAGGGGGGGGGGAGCAGACGATCTCCTGCACCTCTCCGCCTCGGCTGTCAGTCTCTGCAACTTGTAATTTTGTTTTCCCCCAAAGCGTAGCTTACAGGAGCAGTCAGCAGCTATTAACTCAGGTGTTGCACCTCATGTCAGACGCTGATATATTACACCACATGGGACGAGAGGAGCTCGCAGAGAGAAGAAGAGGCTAGGAGAAGGAGGAGAGGAAGGGAGAACGCATTTTGCCTCCCCTGGTGTACCGACAAGTTCAGACCGAAAGACGAGCCGACGCTCGTGTTTGCGTGCGAAGTTAGTTTGCACTTGGTTCTGTACATCTTGAGATCCGAGATTGGACGTAGCTGCTGACTCAGAATGGACAGAATGGGAGGCAGATTGCCCATGTAAACGTGTTGAATTTTGTTGGAGGTAAAACATGATTATTTTGATCATGTCCTCTCCAGAGGTTAGCTTGAGCTCAAGTGATCACAAGGAAAGATATGCCCCTTTAACTGAAGGCTAAAGATGCAGCTCATAAAATTGGTGCGTCTTGTTTTTCCTCTGATCTTAATTTGCCTTCTTAAGTTTAAACACTTATGAATAAACATCAGGTCTCGGTAGAATATTACCGCTTTCAAGTGTGCGGCTCTAATTAATCCCCCAAATACTGCAGACATGCCAACTTATGACTGCGTAAAATGGATACTACACGGTGTATAATGTAGTAATAAAGATCGTAAACATATTTTTCTGAGTATTCACATTTCCTGATGTTAAAACAAAACACACTTCAGTATACTTTGAAGGAATTATCTGAATTGCATTTGTGTGACTAAGACAAAGCAATGCATGATTCTGTGTAAACACAGCGTATCATTGCTTGTACCCATCTCTGAGATCGATAGCCACATGTGAGACTCTTGTGGAGTGAGTGGGTATAAGTTGCCTAATGCCTAATACCAATAATGCCCAATAAGCATGACATCCCGAACAGTATTTTGCCAAATTACCTTTACTAATGTATAAATTGACGTTACGATGATGATTTATTGTGCATTATTTACTTAGAACCCTTAAAAATTCTAACACTTTATTTGAAGGGGTGTGCAAAGGACTGTCATCACACTGTCATGAACATGAAGGAGTCTTCATGAATGTTTATTAAATCTTTCATTAAAAACCAGTTAAGAGTCAACTTTGCATTGAAAGTGTCATCCACGAAGACTCCTCCACTGCTTATGACAGTGTAATGTCCGTCTTATGCACACCCCTTCAAATAAAAGTGTTACCAAAATTCTTCATTTTATATAGTCTCTCCTTTCAGTTTGACCTCAATTTGGCACAAACATAAGAGTTCTTACTGAGCTACCCAAAGAGAACCATGACAGCAGTTCCCTTTAAAAAAAAGTGTACTCAGAATTGTGATGAATTCCCATTTCATCTGTGCTTATTAGATTTTCAATGAAAGCCAGTTTGGGTCAGGTTTGGCATTTAAGTCATAAAATGCTTAAATGTGAGTTTAGAACCTGGGTTAACGACCTACTAGACCTTGCTTAGAAATGGTGTTTTTAAGTACAGAGTGAGGAAGATACTTTTAGATGCTGTAAAGAAAGACAATGTTGGGCCTGTTTCCCTCCAAGACACATCCAAATACACCGCATGATGATCCTTTCAAATTGTTTGGGACATACAGTAAAAGGACAGGTGAATAAAAGGCACTTGCTACTGTGAGCACCAAGTCATGCTGACAGCAGCCACACTGTTAATGTCTGAAGTTTGCTTCTTCTCCAAAGAAGTGGACTCACTCACTCACAACTTTGCCCAAAACCAAAAACAGTGCCAACATCAACGCGGTTCTAGGATTTAAAATGGCAGCTTGAGTCCAGTGAGTCGAGATCTTAAAACCTTCAAAAAGCTGTGGCAAATTGCAGAAGTCCTGAAAAAAGAAAAACAAAAAATGACACCAGCTCTTTTCATGATGTTCCTCATGTTTGAAAAATACGATCAAGTCTCAAGCTATGCAGACAAGAAAATCTAAATTCCTGTCACACTCAAAACCACTGGCCATTACTGTATGGAAGGCAAAACGTCCTCAAACATAAGCCTCCCTGCCGATTCCAAAGGGCAGCGTTTTTAGAATATATTCAGGTGACCGCTGGAGAGATGGACAATTAAGAAAGATCTATTGATAGAAAGTATTGACTGATGTGTGCAGTCAGCCTCCCTGTTGCTCCATAATCAATACATGATGCCAGAAAGCGACTCGTTTTTCACCGAGTGACTCAAAGCCTTGAGTAATTGAGGCGTTGCCAACACATTAAAAAAAATGAGGCTTCGAATCAGTGGTGGCAAGCAAAAGTGTAAGTTGCCCCCCCTTATGGAGACACAGAGAGGAAGACCCGTCAATTCGCACAGGAAACTGCCAGGTTGGTAGGAAGAAGAGCTTGGTGTTTGGCGACAGCCAGAGCCAGAACTAAATGGCTTTAGTGCATTGTAACGTTCATGCGACTCGCTGGTGACGGACCTCACCCATGAGCTCACTTGACATGACAAATGACAGAAAAGTCAAGCCGATCCCCAGAATATGCTTTAGCATGAAGCAATCCCATTACCTGCACCGTTAGATGTTAATATTTAATGTCTCCCATACATCGTAAATGCCAGCATAAATGTTTTACGTGTGTTTCACACTGAGTCTTTATGTCAGTTGGGACATGGCACGCTAAAATATCAATATTGCTTGTTTGAATGATTAAATATTTGATGAGTTTGTGATTGAATTTGAAAAGTATATTCGAATCTAAAGACAAAATATCAAGCTGACATTAGCAGTGTTAGCTCTTTGGACACTTCTGACTACACAGAGGCCATTATACATTAAATTAAATGATTCATCGTTTTTATTAAAGTGTTTGGATGTTGGGACGTGGTCCATTCTAGGTAGCTGCATTAGTTGGTAAGATGCATACGGCTTTTGATGCAGTCCTTGCTCTAAAGGAGTCAGTATATACTGTCAAGAAAACCCGAGATCATCTCCCTTCCCCATGCTGGAGATTTTAGTTTAACAGTAAGTATACGCGAAGTTAGAGATGTGATTTTGACATTTAGAGCTGAGGACCGCTACATACATGAGGAAGTAACCCTAACACCCAAGACCTCCCGCAGGAAGAGTAAATCGGTACTCTTCCTGCCAGCACCCAAGTCCTGTGTGACCCCGCCATCGATGCAGAGACCAGAGCTCATCAGACCTACAGATCAGACCTCCATCGATCAACCTCCTCCTCCTGATGAAACGAACTTCATCATCAGGCCAGTTCCGAGGTTCAAAAATCCTACGCTCCGTCCGTCTCTCTCAAAGGTTCCCTTTTTAGTTCTCAGTGTCAGCTTTTGGGAAAGATAGCCTGAATTAAGCTGTACTGGCCCTTGCAAAAAAAATACCTAACTAATAAAATGTCAAGCATAAAAGAAAATCTAAGAGATGCTGTGGACATTCAATTAATGAGTCAACTCAGAGTTCTTTGATGATTGTAAAATAGCTATGATGTTTGATTCTGGAGAGGAAAAAGTGGAAAATATTTTATAGGTTGCTTTTAACCCAAAACTGAATGTAAAACTACAACCTTGGGACTCGCCCGAGTCACTAAAACCAACCTGGTTCAGTAACAAGTGCACATTGTAACAAAGAGAAAGAGCGACCATTAGCAGATGTGCTCTGTGGAACTAGCTGGCTGCAGGCTGCTCAGGCTGGCTAATTCACAGGGGGGAGAGAGGTGGGACATCTGAATGGAGGTCGTCAGAAACCAGGCGAGTTTACTTCAGCTCTGGACAGCGTAAATCCCAGCAGGTTTAGGAAACTCATTTCGCCCGTTAGACAGAAAGCTGGTAGCACATCTCCCCTCTCAGAAAAGGAAGTAGAGAAGTAGAGAGAGCAGGAGCAGCAACAACAATACCAATACACAGAAAAAGCCTAAATGATTATGACCTTTGTGGCTATGACATTTGTGTGTAAATCTATGACCAGCACTCTATTTCTTAAAAAAAAAAAAAAAAAAAAACAGCTGAACCACAACACACAAACACACTTTAAAAATAAAACAAAGCAAAACAACAAACAAAGAAAATCTCTCCCCATATGTCTTCTCTTGAAGTAATTGTGGTTGTTATCCGGCAATATGTTTACCTGTTTAGAGGCACTAAGAACCCATCTTATGGGACCTGATCATGAATTGCCAACATACGACACAAGCAAGCGAGAGGAAAGGTGGGATACATTCTGGCATTTAATAAGCGCCTAAAGTTAGCTGGGCCCCTCCAGGGGAATGTGATGCAGAAAGACAAAGAAACACTGTGATATTTAAGGTATTCAGAAAGTACAAAGGAAAGCAAAACAATCAAGAGACCCGCCCTGAAACTATTCCTTATCTGGCAGCGTTTCAATAAACGTGCTATTTTGAGGTGCCATCAAATAAGCACTGAATGTGTGTGTTTACTCATCAAATAATCCCTGTTTATCAGACATCATAACCTCCCCTGGAGTGGGTAAGATAAGCAGCTATTGCAGCGACTGAAACAGCGAAGCCGTCGTGAAGCGAGGGAAATCTGTGACATCACATCCACTGCTGGGTGAGCTCACACGTATTGAGCTGCTGAGGAATGCGTTAGCCAACTCTACATTTTCACAATTCTGGAAAGGGACAACAGGATGCGACCTTGAGAGTTTTCGCAGCAGTGTGGGTGCAATCGAATCGCACTGGTCTTTGTCATCCATGGTAAATTACGCTCACAGAAATAGTGGTTAAGAATCTCCTCCGCTGGATGTCACTGGTCTTGTTAATGGATTCTAACCAGTGGCATGCGTGAGAATATTAGACGGCAGGTGTGTTTGTGCACGTGGGTGTCTGTTCTAAATTAAATCAAGTTTATCCATACAGTATCGATTGTGCAGCCCCATCCTGTTAACCTGCCTATGCGCTTATTGATTTTGATAAAAAGTCTTTTGCTTCAGTCATCTCATAACAATACACTGTGACTGGCTCCTGACATGCCAACCGCTCACTCATTAAAATAACATGAGAAGAATAAGACAGCGTAGAAACGGTCACTCGTCATAATTATGTCTCGTGTCTCAGAACGCCGTGCCGTCATCCTCAGACTGAGCGCGTTGCTTCCAGGGACGCCAAACCGCACACCTTTCATTTCACAAGCAGCATGAACCATCACACTTGTAAGGACTAAAGAAAGCATTATGATAATAAGGGATTATCATAATGCATGTGCAACTTTTATATATATATATATAAATAGTATTTCTTTTTTTTAAAGCTGTCACTATGTTGTGATAATATGGTATGAAACAGATAATCTGTGAAAAAAATGAACTCCTCTGCCAATAAGCAGCCAATAAGAGCATGGAGGAGGTTCTCAGTGCTGTCAATCAATCCCATGTACATGTTGCTGGTCTGTCTCGCGGTTGGCAAAATCATACTAGCTTCATATGGGACTGAAACACCTGAACCTCATCAGTCTGCACTATTAGAAAATTGGTTAAAGCAAACAATGCGAAGACACGTGAATAAGATAATTAATCTAATTTACAAACTCATGCACAAGTAAATGCTTCGCAAAATTCAACACTCTGTAAAGTACCAGCTGGAAAGGATTTCTATAAAGACAATAAGTAATACTTTGCAAAAAAGAAACCCCTTCATTTGGTTGTACCCAGTGATGCAATCAATGACATCAGATATGAACAGGAAGTGCTATCCTGGCCCTTCCTGTTCACCCGTCCTGGATGTAGGGCCTTAGCAAAGAAGCAAACAATCAGAAGTTTGCACAAAGACAAATTGACAAAAATTATTTGCCACAAATGTATCTTTAACAGAAGAAAAATTCAAGTGAACTAATTATTTCATAGCGTTGCTTTAAAAACATACGATAATGTTGCCACAACAAACCTGGGGCTGCACAGGAATCAAGGTTACAGCACCGTTGTTGAACCGAAGCATAATGAATGATGATGAAAGACTCAACAAATTACAAAGATGTTCAAGAGACAAGTGGTGAATAAATACAATCCGAACCACTTTGTTACACTGGGCTGCATGTCCACGATGGACAGATTGCCAATACAACCCTGGACTCGAGGCTGAAATGATGGACCTTTTAAGTACTCTTCAGAGTACCCTCTTAACAATAACCATGTGAATGCCGCCCAAATGATTTAACAGCTTTCCAGCAGCCTTTCTGCTCCAGCGTAGCTCTGTGAGATGAAGATGCTCTGTCTCTGTGGACAGAGTTTCAAGCAAGAGGCTTCCTGACTTCTCTTGGAAACTGTTTGATTCTTGAAGTTATACGGCCAGGAGAGGTGGCTGCCCTTGAAATATGTATGAGTTACAGGAAGAAAAAAAAAAAAAGACAAGCAAACAAAGGCGGAAAGAGAAGAAAGGTTGTATTCGGATGACTCAGATCAGTGTTTTCAGGGTAGCATGCTGCTCACATAAGCTCAGCTTGATAAGGATTTTATTGCTAAAAGGTGCACATTCAAGATGATTTATTTATTTTTTTTGCATAGTGTTTTGTTTTTTCTGGTCACAAAGGAAATACCAAATTCAAAATAATAATAATAATAAAAAGACTTGAATCTGAAAAACTGTAGACCTTAAAAATCTGATATTGAGTGTTTTGGGCATAATACCAGTTAAATGTATTTGAACTGTTTCTATTATAACTCCTCTGGAAAGCAGTATTTGCTTTTAAAACGACTCAAATTTTCAAAACACTATGTCTAATCTTCAGATGTGTTCCCAAAGAAAAGTTGAATGTTATTGTAGTTCATATTATCCAAGATTCTGCAAAGAGTTGTAGATGGCGTCGCCCTTAGGCGGGAAGGATCGCTTTGTTAGCATTTGAAACGATCTTTATTATATGTACCACAATAAGCCAAAGCTCCTGCAAACTCGAGAACGTGCTACTTTTTCTGCAGCGGAAACGTGTCCTGTACAGAAAAACAGAAATAGCATCAGTTTGAGGAAAAGAAGAACGCTTTTGAAAACTCGTGTCAAACTACAGCATTTGTCAGAAGGCTTACAAAACATCTAGAAGGGATTCTGACATGGCTCTGCGTCTCGGAGCTGTCGTTTTGCTCGTCTGTTTCAGAAACCTGATATGCCCGTCTTAACCTTCGTGGAAATGCAGGGTTTTAGTTTGACACGTGAGTCGAAGGATACGACGATTCCACAACCTCGCACATTCGTGATCCTGGAACTCGCAAACTTTCTGGCTGTCGATTGATGCAGTTATAAACAGAATAAGAATAATAATGAAAAAAAGAAAAACCCTAAGCATGCTATCAGCCCTATAGTGAAGTATTGGTGTATGTTACCCTTTTCCTCTGAGAAACATTCTGCTGTTTGCTACATTGGGAATTGACATTTCCTCCTGTACATGTCATTTCACAGGCCTGAGCCTGGCTCTTGCATCACAACACCCACACCTCACTTTGAAATTGTTGCGTTCCATTTGCACACCCACCCACCGTTCCCATGCGTAGCCATGCACTTGCTAATTCTGTAACTTTTTAGTGGGTCGACCCCTTAAGGGTGGCCCGAACTTACACTCAGGTAGGAACAGAATGCGTGTTCCTATGTACATGCGGCCTAATTAGGCAAAGAACAAAAAGATCGTATTCTCTCGCACCTAGAGTTTCTAATTACAGGAAACACCTCATTTTCCTTTCATATGTATTCAAGACTAAAATAGACATCCGAGAAGAAAAAAAAAAAAAAAAAAAAAAAAAAAAAAAAACGCCTTAAAGTACAAAGTACTGTGCCTCAGGTGAAATATCTCCGCTTCAGGGCTTGGGCCCACTCGCTTTAAAGGAATTTCAGATTGTTCCCGTTTCCAGAGTCATCTCTTTCCCTTTTGTCTGTTCCTATTAAAAAGAGACAAACATCAGAGGGTGAGAAGGAAAGGGGATGGAAAAGAGCAGGAGGGCAAAGCTCAGTGCTTTCTCAAGACCCAATGCACCTTTAACTCAATGCTTTGGGCGGTGATGTTTTATGAGACATTTTTATCACATCCTGTCAGTTCTGGAGATCTGTGAGGTAAGTACCACCTGCGGGGGAAGATCACACAGTCTAGCGGGGCAGCCACAGCCGTCAACAACATGGTTGAGGTCCCGCGCCCCCGGGGGGTGACTATAGCGTCCAGGAAACAATAGAAACAAAGTTCTGTTGGCTTCATGATTGTTTAGCTGATGTTGGAGTTGCATGCTGGGGGCTGCACAGAATGTGTCCAGGAAGGAATAAATAGGTAATGGCACCTGGTGTGAGAATTCCCGAGAGACACTTTTTTTGGAAACGGATGAAAGCCGGTGCAGAAGAGAAATTTGAGAATAGCTTTAATGGAAAAAAATAAAAAAATAAAAATAAAACACGCTTTTCTGCTGGAACACTCCACAGCTGGCAACGTTGCAGTGGTTAAAAAGACTAGCTAGAGTGATTCAAACTATTAACACCAGTCAGAGTAAGATAGAAAAATGTTTTTGTTCATAATATAGCGGTTTACACATGGCACAGGGGTCTAGCATTTGTGGGAGTTGCAACAATGAGAACCAGCCTTCCTCTGCTAATTATAGAAGCCGCAACAGTTCCTGCTCATAGTATCACACTCAACCAATTAGAGCGCCGTACGAAGGCATCAAACACACCTGGGAGGAGAAGGGTAAGGATCAGGGTCAGACAAAATTCTGGTATTAAGTTCATGAAATCTCTGTAAATGTCACATAGTGACTCTAGGAAAATGTCGTTTTGTGCGAGTGTTTCCGAGATGGACTCTACGATATGTTTCCCTAAGCATTTTAACTTTCATTAAAAACCCTCATCAAATATGATGATGAGGGTTTACCTTCTCCTCTGCAGAAGATAAACAAGCAACAGTAAAATGAACCTTTTAAAGTAAAATAGAGGGATAAACTTAAGAAAACACAGAGACTAGTGGACCATTGATATTAAATTAACTCTGATTTTTCTGTTTTCAATTTTTCATGTTTTTTTTTTTATCTTCTTTGTGTGTCCAATTTCAGGGGTGACAGTGCGTCTGTTGTGTTATTTATCCGACGTAACAGTCGGATAATGTAGAGCACAGACAGTTTGATACTAATAGACATTAATGTTCCAACTCAATGATTGATCAACGCACACTCTCTAATTTTGTGGACAGCTCTGAATCCACGTCGATCCGAATTTCATCAAAGATCCCTTGAGGGTGACTTTGGCTGTGACTCATAGAATGCGGTTCCTTAAGAAGAACAGTCAGAGAACCCGACACGTAAAGCAGCCAGCCGGTTTGCGTGGCATACATCCAAGCCACTGGTTCATGGTGGGACAAGGTTTGAATTCTGTCAGATCACCAGAGACACACTGGTGCGCATGGACTGCGAACATCGAGACCTTAAGTCCCCAAGACCAAATGTTCTGCAGCTTTTAAGGCATTTTTGCACCGCTCCTTCTGCACCCGCTCGTCATCGAGGGAGCTGACTAAAAGGATTACCTCAGCTCTGCCTTTTATGAAATCAATCAAAAAAAAAAAAAAAAAACATCTAATCTGCGTTTCATACTCTGAACTGAATGCCTGGTGCAGCTGAACAACTCTTGCGTCTTGTGGAATTTTCCTTCTGCTGAAACGAAGCCTTGCCGGATCAAGAACCCCCTCATTCAGAGTCTTGCTGGCCTTTGATCACTTCAATTGGAGAAATGTTTCCCGTTTCCAAAATTTGGGTTTATGTTGCACTTGCAGTTCCAGTCTCTGTGGAGCAAAACACGAGTTCAGCCTCCAAGCAATGAGACATTTGATTAAATACAAGTGGGTTCACGTAATTTAAATCCCCCTCTGCCTTTGGGTTAAATTAATCATTTAATTTCATTGTTTATGTATAATTACTGAAGACACACTCAGTAATTTTTGTCACAGGGGAGAAAACTTACATATATTCTTCCTCTTGATGTATTATGGCATGGTGTGGATTCTTCATTCAGCGCGTTTCAAATTAATTAAACCAAATTACAATTAAATGCAATTGCATATGTCATTATTGATGATGGAAAAATTGATGGACAAAAATAGATCATGGCAGTATTTTTTCCAGCCCATCAGTTAAAACGACAGACGTCGAAACAGCCCGTCTCGCGTAACCAAGGAGTCTGGAAGATGACTTATCTCTGCACCCGTCCAAAACTTGATGTCATGCTGAAGATGCATTTCAATCTTTGATTTAGTTGTGTTGAAGCAGGGATGCATGTAAGATTTGCACGACTTATAGCTGGAGTCGGAGGCCTGTGGTGCACACAAATGAGCTCCTTGTGACTTACAGCTATGAGAGGCAAAGATGTGATGAAGAAAATCTGGAAACCTGAGATGCAGTCTACCGCTGCCTGGGGATTATTATGCCCTAAGGAAAACAGTCGGGCAAGAGGGGGGGGGGGGGGAGATTTTCATTCTCATGCTTCAGTCACCTGCTGGCATTCAGGCAAGCAGTTTCCTAGTGAGGCACTCTGACAACTTCACTGTTTTTGTGAACTTGTCGCTGTTGATTCCAGCAGGTACCTCAGAAGCAGGAACCTTCCTGCCAGGCATGAATCAACAACTGTGCCACTCGAGAGTTTGTTAAAAACAATCATATTTATTTCTTTTTTTCTTCTCCATCTCTGATTAAAGGTGCTCATTGTAAACATTGGGTGTTTCTACAGCCTTCCAGGTAAAATGTGCTCCTGCATTAAAACTGATTTTGTTTCGAGACATTTTCCCACATCTTTTCCAAGTTTACCCATTAATGCTTTGGAACCTTGAAAAATAACTAGTTTTAGCTCCACGCCATCTTCCGCCATTCAGTTAGACATTTTTCAGACATACACTTTGGTTTTGGGTTTTTTTTCTATGTTTTAGTTAGAGATTAGTTCCAAAGCAACCAGTTCTCCAGCTAATCACACTCAAAAGCCTCTTTCAGGAGATTAGTCTCAGGCCTAATGACTAAATTTAATTTGTTTCTACTTTTCTTTTCCCTCCCGTTTTCTTTTCTTCCGCCTCAGTGCAGACATTGATTGACCGAAATACTGTAAGCGGTAAACCTGCCGTCTTAAAACAAACAAACAAGTAAGTAAATAAAATCAAAATGTAAAAGTCCACGAGTCCCATTTAGAAGACGGAAGAAAAAAAAAAAAAAAACACACACACACACGGTGATTTATTTCAGTCTGAGAATGACCAAATTAAAAATCGATACCTTTTCAGTTACCTGGATGCAGGGCCCTGCTAAAGTATTCTTGCCCTTTGAACTTGTCATTTTTCTTCGCGTAAATCTGGGATCTTCAGTGTATTTTACTAGGATTCTGCGTGCTAAATCAACACAAAGCTGTATGGTGTTTCCATTTTTGCCTGTTAAAAAACATCTGAAAAGTATGAACACTTTTACAATACATTATAGAAACAACCGAACACACAGCACCGTAGGAGTCTTTTTAAAGGATCAGCTCAAGTTGAGGTGTTGATAAAAAAAAAAAGAAAGAAAGAAAAATAAAGCGGTGTGGATTATCTCTGGGGACTTAAGCAGAATCCATGTCAGGCGAATAAGGAATTTTGTCAAAAAAAAAGATTCCTCGTGGTTGTTTGACTGAAGAGTATTCGTTTTTGTCACATGAAAACAAATCACTGTTAGCCGGCACATCGGCTTTCATGGGACCAAAGGAAAGCATAGTTAAAGAAGAAAACAAAGGAAGAGGGCCACAGAAAATGGAAAAGAGTCATCGATTTTCTTGTAGATTTCCGCTCGAAGCGCCAGGAGGGGAAATATCGACTCGTCTGATCTCTTCCAACCTGCACAACAGACAGGAACACCTCAGATGTGACTTAGCAGGGGCTGAATTAGAGGGGCAGGTTGGACGGCGTGCTGTGAACTTGCATATGGATGACTGTGTTACTCCTTTGCTGCAACTGAACTCAAATCAAAACCCCAACCCACCAGACAAGTGAACGATCTTGGCTTCTAAAAGTTTTTTTTTTTTTTTTTTTTTTGCAACAGCAAAAAATGCATTCATTTCAGTCTCACTGAAATGAATGACTTTTTTGGGGTCAAGTTCAACCTTCCCATCAATATTAACTCACACGTGTTCAGAAGATGCGGTAAAAGGTGCAATCAAGTCGCATCCCCTCTGTGCCGACAAAGAGAAGGTGTCCCATGTGACTGGGCAGCTGAAGTGATGGAGGTGTAAGCGTTCTGTGTTGACCCTATCAAGGACTTCTTTCATGCCTCGGTGTGTCAAAGTAAGCTTTGATTTCTGTGATATCTGTGCAGGAGTCGGCCTTTCATCAAACCCACCAGCACTCTCACTGCACTATCAAACCCTCCTCCTTAATTATTCAAAAGGTTAGATGCCTTCTTCTTTTTCTCCTTGTTTTTTTTTTCTTTCGCAGCAAAAGGAATTTGCAGCGAAAACTGATTTTGTGTGGCGGGATGAAGCCAAACCAACAGATGGCAGCACAAAAGAACTGTCCTTTTTTAAATATTTAAAAAAAAAAACAACAACAACAACAAAACAATCTGGTTGGCTATCTCACAAATTGACGAGCTATAAATTCTCCATCTTTTCCGAGTCAACACAGAGAAGCACATTCATACCCGGGGTGAGAAAGTGAATCATTGATGATTCCTGTTGGAGCTCAGCTAGACAATAGGCGAGAGCCCAGCAGCCGGTTCTGGAATATGAAGTTTAGTTTTATAGAACATAAGATCAGAGGCACTGAATTAATCTGGAATGCTTCATGCATTGTACACCTACTGCAACTTTCGGCTCCATTTTATAAACAAGTTGAATTAGATTTTTTTTGTTTTTGTTTTTTACATGACCAGAAAATATAAACCTATTCATATCAAGTTGTCTACAGAAAAATCATTATTAATTAGAAAAGAAAACAAAACAAACAAAAAAAAAAAAAAGCATGGAGTTTTGTTTTGACAAAAAATGTAACATATAGAGCTGCCGCATATAGAAGCTACATAAATGCAGGTCCAGTTAGTAAGTTGGTCCCAATAATAATTCAGTTTGTTGCAAAAAAAAAAAAATGACAAGGAACTCTAAGAACAGCATCCACTGGTGATCTTTGACCCACTTAAATCTTCTCATTTAGTTTCCATGGTAAGTAAGAAGCAGTTTTTTTATTTTATTAAATATTTTCATTGTATTGCATCTATCATAAGCAGAGTACACACAAAACCTAAAAAACTGAATAAATTGCGTAATAAAATTTGGAATACAGACAGAACTCATCCACAACATAGAGAATGACTCAAGCTAGCTGGGTTTGTGCTGCCAGAGATGGATGAATAATGGATGGATTTCCATTCAATTTAGTACCAATATTCCCTTAGAGAATAAAGTCCATTATAACTTGTTATTCCTTTGACTTTTTATCTAATGCTACCAAAGAGCCAGGAATCGCATGCAATATGTGGACATTAAAAACTCGTCATTGTAAGATTTAAGACTTTATGATCTGTGAGGCTGTTAGTAGAGTAAAACCTCTATTACTCTACTAAAAAAACATTTATTGTAATTTAATATATTTAAGAAAAATATTCAGTTAAATAGAAGTTATCTTGTGTGCAGAATATGAGAGCAACAGCACACACATTCTGCTAAAATTACTTCTAATGACGTTAACAGAAGTAAATCCTTCTGGGATTAAAGTATATTGAGATTATTTTTTTATGCAAACAACACCTTGCTGAGGTTAAATAAGCAAGTATTCACTTTTTTTATTGTAAGTATATAAATTGTTTATATTCATTTCCTTGTTTTCCTTCTTCCTTTATCATTTTCCCATTTTTCTTATACATTTCTTCTTCAATATGATGAGGAAATTGCTCTCCATACATGACACTCACAGGAATGTTTAACATATATATATATTTTTGGGTATCTTTCCTTTTTTATTCTTGAAACAGTAACACATAACAGCAAATATACAGCTGCTGTTGATTGGACAGCTAATTGGACACTCATTAAGCTGCCTATTTATTGATAACTCTTAATCTGCAGTGCACTGACAACATTGGTGCTGATTTATTCCATGCAAACATTGACATCTTCTTGTAGCCGCTGCCATGTCAGTGCTTCTTTAAATCCAAAAAAGAAAAGAGAAGGAAAAAATTTCACCTTTATGTTTTTCTAGAAAGTAACAGTGCAGTAATTCAGATGAACGTGAATAAGGTTTGCTGTGGCACCATCTTTCATTGTAGTTGGAAGATTGGGCTGCTTTGCCTGGTCTGTTGAAAACAAACAATGCATATGCGACAGACAATGACCCGCGTCTTGCCAAAAGCTCTGATGGCGACGACGGCCGCCAAGCAATTAGCTTGTTTGTTAGTTCATCAGGACCTTTTTCTTTGGATGTAGATCAACAGAAGATTAGCTTCCACTGACGGAACAGCATGCCATCTATGCATCGTCTCGCTGTATGTTTGTACTGTCTTTGCAGGCCGAGGGAAATGCTCAATGAAACCAGCTGCCCCTCTGTTAAAAACCAAAAACAATATTTGTTGCATAAGCTTTTTTTCATAATTCCATAATGATCAAATAACCCTTATGTTGCACAAAGCAATGTGAAGAAACCGAGCGGTGCTGAAATGGGAAAGTCAAGGATTAGGGACGACTGCCTGAGCTCACAAGGTTTAAATGATAATATTCCATTTTCCAGAGGAATCATGTGGGAATTCCGACGAGGACCGATTCGGACCGGATGAGAGCAGAAGCTGATTATGTGCCCTCCGTTTGTCTGCGGGATCAGGATCAGAGGCAAGCCTCCGCCCAGAGTGAAAAGAGAGACAATAAAAGAGGAACAGGTTTTAGAAAGACAATGATCAGCGAGGAGAAATGTTAAAAGGTGATGACCAGGGAAAAAAAAACAAAACCCAACCCTCTCTTCAATTCCAAAAGTCGTAGACTTTGGATGGGTGGTGATCATTTGTGATTTTGACCTTGTGCCTTGATTTGCATGTACAATGCAATCAGCCTGTAATCTCTACATCACAGGGACTGTTACAGATTTCACTTTCCTGCATGATTACAGGCATATATATGCATAGAAATATATAAAAATATAAGTTATCCTCTAGCTTTTGAGCCCCTATTAGTGGCATTGTATGCAACACCGCTTGACTCTGTTCCCCTGCTCTCCCCCTCCCCAAACCTCACAGTTTCTGATGATTAAGTGAACTTAGAAATATCTTGCTCTAACAACCTGCACAGTTCCTGTTTATCATGGGAGCGAGGAAGCCAAACTAATTGCATACGCTTCTGGACCTGTTGGATAGTCGAGTGATTTCAGCAAAAGCTTGCCTCGTGTTATTTATCTTTGGTTCTCGGATGAGCTTTCTTGTGCCAGACACCCCTACCTCTCTTCCTGGTACCTGCAGCAATACCGCGGCCATTATGTGCATACTGAGCGATGAGACTAAGCAGTTTTCATTAAAAAGACATTTGATGAGGACCAGAGGCTTTGGATAGATGTGGCGCATTAGGCAAAAATGGGCAACTTTGTGGGGGAGGGATTTGGCCTGATCGGTGACTCATATGTCACCGTCTCGGGCTGCAAAGTGAACAAAAAAGAAGAAATCATGCCACTCAAGTAAACAGCGAGCAAAAGCAAGCCAAGATTTAATGCCGATGAGAGGAAACGAGGTGTGCAGGCATGTATGCTCGTGTGTCAGTGTGTGAGTGCAAGGAGGTGCAACGGACAGAAAAAAGCGAGTAAAGGACGCTGTGAAGTCATTTGCTGAATTTGTTGAATGCCGTCAAGTGATGCCGTGACTCTATTGCCAACACCTGTCAGCAAAGTAACAAGAACAAACAGTGGGAGAGCGCTCTTTCCCCGAATCCCTCCACCTCTTTCAAAAATCTCTGCTTTTCCACTGGGATGAAAACGCCACTCCACGGGACGGTATAATCAGTCACAGATTAGTCTTGTTTTTTTGTTTTTTTTGTAGAGGAAACGTAATTCAGACATAGCTAAACTGTTTTAAACATATTTATTTTCTATGCGCGCAGGTTTATTTAGGTTGTCGGTTTTATCAGCCAAATGCATAAAGACGTAAAGATTCAACTGACTGAAACTACATATTAATAGCCAGTTTATGTTAACACTTTTGTTTCTTGATGATTTAATTTTCTGTTAAGTTTTCTCAGTCTGCTCCGTGTGGGATATGCATCAATAAATGTCACAAATCCAGCAAGAATATCTCAAATCCAAAAGATATCCCACTTGCTAACTACAACACACTTTGATAGTCTGAACTTTTAGACCGTCTCTCAGTCAAACCGACCACTCAAAGCACTTTATACACACATCCAGTGACAAACATACACATTTATACACCAATATGTAGCTCTGAAGCCAACTTGAGGTTAAGTGCCTTGCCTAGGGGTAAGATTGACATGAAGAAGCAAACCTACAATTTTTGATGCCTTCCTTACAAAATTAATGAAATCTACATCATAAATGTTTTTCAATAAATCGTGTAGTCACCATGGTAAAATGAAAATGACCATTTTGTAAGTATCGGTCCTGCATCTTCCACCATGACTTCATCCTATGTTAGCTTTTGTTGCGTCTTCTAACTGAGAGGCTGTTTGACTTTCACACACACAACACGTCTTGGGTCTGGCGAGAACGGTGAGAAAATAGTCGGTTGAACAGCAGTGGTGTGGACCAAACGTCCCCGTTAATGTCGGAGGTCAGAGGAGAATGGCCAGACCAGTTCCAGATGGTTGAATTGCAACAGCAGCACAAATAACCACTCGTTTTAACATCTTCCCTGAAAAAGGTGGTATGTCTGGACCTCAGAGCAGAAAGCCACACTGAACGTCACTCTTATCAACTAAGAACAGGAAACTGAAGCTACATAATTCACACTGTCGCACCGAAATCAGAAAACAACAAAGTCATTGCTGCCCAGGTCCCAAAAACTTTACGTCTGCTCTGCTGGCCTCCGCTGTCTCTCGATCTGCATCCAATCAAGGAATTTTGGGATCTGTTGGGAATTACTGATCTGCGGATGGGAAATCTAAAGTCTAAATGATCAGTAAGTCTATCTTTTGAGTTTCTGTTACTTGTAATGCATAGCTATAAATCATAACATAAATAAGTGCTTGAAATATATCACCCTATGCTTAGCAAACCTACTTGACTTTTTGAAATTTAGGACTGGTATAAATGTACTTTTTTAATATATATATTCTGGTTTATTAATATGCACCTTAATGTAATGTATTTTTGATCTCAGCAACACAGAAAACTTTCATTAAGACCTCTAAAAGCAAAGCAAACAAGCTTCTTAGTAAAAAAGATGGAATGTCTTTTTAAAACTTTTGTTCATCTTCTACATAGTCGCCTTTTTTCAAAGGTGACCTGATGTGATCCAAATACCATATATTGTCTGTAAGTAGTGAATTTTAATCTCACTTTGCAAGCCTAACTACCTGTTCAAACACATCGAGAGAGAAAATGCTCATGACAGATACGTAAAAACGTCTGTGTGCCAAAGGAGAGGAAAATGAGATATTTGAGAAACGTATATAAATTGACGTTGTGTGTGTGCGCGCTATTTGATAAGCGCAGATGCACTCTCTCACACGTAAAACGAGCTCTTACTGATTCAGAGATGCCCCAGAGAAAGGAGGCCAGCCAGTCATGAAATTGCAAAATAAATGGAGACTTACTGGTCGGTCCAATAAATCATTTAGGGTTGTATCAAAACCTGCAGATAAGCTGTGCGACTACATGCGGCATGTGGCTGATGTGTAAGAGATGCACTTGGCGATAATCAAAACGACAATGCTAACGTAAATTAAGGTCTGGCTTCGATCACAATTTCAAAGCTATGAAATATGAATACTTGTTCTGTATTTGTATACATGAATTTAAATGCATGCTGTGACCAGGATTCTTCACTAAATGCAAACCTTTGCTGGGTGTAGATCTTTGATGGGGTAGCTAAATCTCAACCCAGTTTAAATTTCAGTAAAAGACAACACAAGTAAACGCAAAATGCAGTTTAGTTTCTATATGAGGGTATTTTGTAGTGCAGAAGAAAAAATCCAAGCCTACATGAGCGTGGCCCTTTTCTCACCACTCGATGTTTGTCTGCAGGGTTAAATACAGCTGTGTTTAGGTTGATCCTTAAATCTTTTTACTGTCGTGTTTAAATTAAATGTATTAAATACTGTTACCGTATTACTTCCTACTTCATCTTTTACCGATGGTTACGTCGCACCCCCCTCCCCCCCCCCCAACATTCTCCATGACGACAGCCAGTAGCGCACCCAAAATCCCACATCTTAATGAGCCATCTTGGAAATTAAATAAAGCCTCACCTCCAGCCATTTTTATTCCCCTAATTCATTTCAACATCAAATCTGCTTTCTGCTAAAAAGCAAGTCGTTACGATGAGAAAACTTGTTTTAATCAAGAAAACTTGAGGTAACCGGTGAGGCCAAACAGGTCAACTGTGCTCACAGGTTAATTGAGAGTGCAGTGTAAGAATACACTGCGGAAAGGAGAGAGAAATAATCGCCACACTCATTCCGCTCGCAGGTGTGAACAAAGAAGTCAAGCATAGGCGTAGGCGTGCGCAATCTTCTGTTTTTATTTTTTTATTTTTTCTGTTTATTTCTTTTGAAACATATTCATTTGTAATCCCATAAAATAAATGTCTCTCTTCTTGTTTACCATCCGCTGCTATCACATGGATCCGGCAACTGGAAGATCACATATTAAAATGTCTTCCTAACAGCGAGCTTTGGAATAGGGATCAATACATTCTCTCTGGCTTTTATCTCCAAAACAGGGAAATGTGAAGGCGTTTGGATCCGTTCCTCGAGCCCAGCAAGTCTCGCGCAGAGTACAAAAGTTAACATAAAAAGGGATCCAAATGTGTAATTGGGGATGCAAGCCACAAAACAGAGCCTTATGTGTAGATCAAGCATCCGTTTAACCTTGAATTATCTGGCTTGCAAATCTGACTGCAGGGAGAAAGATAAGTGAGCAAAACACATGAAAGAAGAAATTAGGGGTGGTGGGAGAATGTAGCGGAAGGAGTGATTATGAAATGAGAAAACTCGAATGGAGGTTTGCTCACAACCGGTCAACAAACAAATGCATAAACAGATGGTTTTCCTCCTCGACTCTTAAAGAAACTTCAAAGGACATCCTCAAAAATACAAATAACAAATCGTACTCATTTTGAATTGCTAAATAACTGACTGCGTTCAGTCATGTTTTAAACGTACTCCTAACTCAGTGAGTGGCGAGACAACACAGAAAAAAAGATTGAGAGTCATCATTATTTAGAACTGAAGTAAACAAGGCACCAAGCTGAACTACGACAGAGAATCTGACACTGATGGAGGAAACAGAAGTTATTTTGCAGTGGAGCTTAATTAATGCAATGTTGTGTGAGTTACTGAGCAAGTGGGAGAGAGCTGGTGGATGGCAGGGAGATGATATAGTGAGGGGTTTTTACTGGGCGGATCGGGGAACACGGCAACCTATCGTCAACAAAATGGCGGCCACTAAAACTGAAATGCAAACCTAACGACACATAAAGGTTTTAAAATACGACACACTGTGACAACCGGAGTGCGTTGTGCGGCCCACGGGTCCTCTAGGTGTCCCCTCCTCGCTTGTGGGAAGAAATTTTAAGTGAAATATGCAAATCCAGATATAGCACATTTATTTTGGAGAGGCAAAAAAAAAAAAAAAAAAAAAAAAGGATTTAAGCAGTAGGGCATTAAATTAAATAATTTATGAACTGAAAACAGGCCTCGGAGTGATTGGGGCCTGAGAATGTAGGGAGTCTTAAAACGGTGGCTGCAGGCAAATCATTTTGTATGGGTAGCTATTTTAACATTCTCTTGTGTGCACAATGCCAGCACTAGTAAACAAAGAGATACAGAACGCAAACTTTTTAATAAGAAAAGGACTTCTAAGCAGGACCCGGCGCTGTGCGTCACCATTGCAGCACCAGGATACTCGCTGATATTATTGTGAAATGTTTGTCATTTTAGCTGGTTTTGTCAAACTATCTTGAACACATTAAAGTACCTGGAATTGAAACGCTACCCACAATGCTTTCATGAGTTTCCATAATGCCAGCGGGGGGATTGGTTGTAAACACACCGTAGTGTTCAGTTGAAACAAAGGTCTGCAAAGCAGTTATCATGATGGCTAAAACTATCGGTCTGCACAACATCAGAAGCATTATGGAAATGCAATTGCAACATTGATTGATCAACCCATTCTTTTAAATTCAGTGTCACCTCTTTTTTTTGCTTAAGCTGCTAACAATACACATCCATTGTGAGCATTAAAGTATATATACATATGGAGAGCCAACATTTAGCTTTATATTGCAGAAATCTAGAACTCAATCCAGAACAAACTGGAACCAACAATTAGTTTCATACTTACTAATGGAATCAAACAGGGAGAACCAACATTTATGGAGAACTAACCTTTAGTTTCATACTAACTAATCTTCCCAGACATGGAGAACCAACATCTGGTTTTGTCAGAACAAGAATCCAGAGAAACCCATACTAGTTTAAACTTATTCTTATTAAACATGGGGAACCAATTGGAATTTTATATTCTTACTTTTTTATCTTTTTCCTTTTTTTGTGTATTTCCTTGCAGCACTCTGAACTGCCTTGTTGCTGAAAACATGCTGTATAAATAAACTTACCTTACCTGACCTTTTCTCCTGGAAAGAGATGATCCAACGCGTGAATGCATGACATTTCAAATATGACATCCTGCTGAACATTTTGTCCCTGGTCTCACTTTACATGCCAGTTTGATATTCACGTTTTTACTAGATGCCTACCCCTAACATTAATCAGTAATCTAAGAGCTCTAATGTTTGAATTAACAATCAGCTGTATTATCTTTCAATAAAGCTTCTATCGATCGGCCGTTGGTTGAAATTAATGAGGGGATAAAAGCTTTAATCCTCTCTGGGATTCAGCCAAAAATGTATCATCCCAGTACGTGTTTGAGAGAGAGAGTAGGAGTTAGATAACCCACACTGACCTCTCTCTTGCCATATAATGAAAAGCTGTCTTTTTTTTTTTTTCCCCAAGCAGAATCCTCATGACCCAAAGATCCTTCAGACTTTAATCTGGTGAAACAGCTGGGTTTCCTAGCAAGGATGTGTCTCCGTTTCACTATTCTTTATATACGAACGTACGCATTTGTAATCATAAAGGATATTACACTATCTGCTTGATCAATCAACTTCCCACAGGCGCATTTACTTTTCTCATCTCAATCATGCAGCTAATAAACTTTCTTTTCCTTACTCAATTTCACTGGAGCGGTAATGCTGGAAGAGCACTGGCAACACGCTGCCGGCGTCTTTTTGCAACGTGCGCCACATTTTATTACTGATTACTGCAAAAGAGGGGGCTTGACTGTAATTTCCGTTGCGACTTTTCAGAAAATAATTTATGTAAAAGAAAAATAAATAAAAAAAAGAGAGCAAGAAAGACAGGAGAGGAAGAGGGATAGCAGCGGGTTAATGACTTTCTGTCTATCTTTTGACAAGTGAAGCTCCACATAAGCTCACAAAACAACACGTGATTGTTACAGCCTCGAGGGTTTGTTATTAGTGCACTGTGGCGCCTACACAAAGCTGCCTACTCAACCTTATCAATATTCTTCTGACTCGAGAGGAATCCGATTCTGAAAGAGGTAGGAACACGGAGGGGGTAAAAAAATGGTGGTAAGGATAGAGAACGAGCGTAACAAATGGCAAGAGCCATTCAAGGATGAAGGGATGAATCTACAATACACAGAGGAAATGGAAGCTGCAGAGAGAAGTGCATATCCTACCTGCTTCCCGCCCACTTGGGGGTCTCATCTTTCTGTCTTCCTCCCAGGGGTATCAGAGGTAGGCAAAAAGATGATAAACACTAGTGTGCAAAATGGTGCGAGAAATAAGGCTTTAGAGCGGCGGCATCATTCACAAGGGAAATGGCGTTCTTCCAACGGAGGCATCCTCTTTTTTATGTGATGAGACGTGAGGAAAACTGGACAGGGAGTGCAAAAGATTGTGAAAGCGGTAATGCGGATGATGGAGTAGTTTGGAGAGTGAATGGAGAATTGACTGGGTCTGGCCAAATGGAAGTACCTTTTCCTGCCAAAGGAGGAGAAGAAAAACAACAACATCTCCTTTCACTCGCATTGCTCAAACTTCTCAAGTGATCCTGCGAAGTAAAACAGCTCAACGGCCGTAAAGGAGTGATTCCTCTGTCGTCGTTTTGATGAAGTAGTCGCTTTTTTGCAATCCGTGCCAGACGTCACTTTAACCTGCACACCTTTTGTCCCTCAGAAGAAATTAAGAGTGATGGATAAACATAAACGTACACCGTCTTTGCTAGTGAGTGTGGGTTTGAGCCAAACCCCCAACGTTGGCATGATTTCACCTCAAACTAGTGATGGCCAGGAGCTCATAACACAATTATTGACAGAAGAGTCAAAAAGAGTTACTAACTTAGTTCTCCAAGAGTGAAATGTTCACCTTTTGAAGCTCCCTGTGAATGACCTAAGAATTTTTTATTTATTTATTTTTTTTCATGAACGTATTAAGTAATGCACTCAGTCGTAACGTGCAAAAATTCCCAGTTGAAGTAAAATAACTGCTTTAATTACATGCAGTTGATATTTTGATTAACAACTGCAGAAGATCTAGACAAGCCACTGAAATATTGGGAGAATATAGTCTAACCAAAGGAGGTCAGCTCTTTGGTCTTTGGATGATGTTGCACGCACTGTGTTTGGAGGAGGAATCTGAGCTTTTTGTCGTGCTGTAATGTTATTCCCTCATCAAAAACACACCTGGAGTGCTGCCTTCATTCCTCCGTGCGTGTTTGAGAAATCCTTTAATCTCCCGTGGCAACCTCACAAGGGTACCGAAATCCTTTTAGTCATGTTTGATATACGCAACATTTATATAAGAACTGAAGATAACATAGTTACTTGATTGTGCTATAAATTGGCACAATGTGCCTGGAAAATACACAACACGTCCCCCTTTAAAAAAAGTAAAATTAGTTTAAGAAGTCGGCTATTAAACTTCCAGCATCCAAAAAGAGGAAATGTATTTGACTTACCCACCGTACTGTCAGGTCTATTACGTGGTTTTGTTCATGCTGTTCTCCATATTTAGCAGGGAAACACATTGCCTCCATATCAGATGCTCTTTTAATCAAGAAATTAGAAAGCAATGAAACACTAGTTGCTGTGGTAACCGCTGGGGAGTAGAGGCTTATGCAATAAAGATAAGATTTTGAGCCTCAAACAAATAATGTGCAAACAATTATAGCTTATTCCATAAATACAGTTCAGTGGAATAAATGTATGCATCTTCATCCTTTTTTCCCCACAAAAAATTACAATGAAAGTCCTGATGCTGTATATTGTTGACCTACATACTTGTTTACAAGCTCACTCATTTTAGTGTCGGCCTATTCCCAAATTATTAAACTGAAATGCCAACCATTTTTGTTTTTTTAACGAGCAGAGCTTCGAATTGATCTAGATTATCATCTCAAATTTAGAACAGTGGTTACCTTATGAGTGCATTGTATTATTCCTCAAAATTAATTTATCTTTAACGACCTACCTTTATTATTATTATTATTATTATTATTATTTCTGTTTGCTGCCTTAAAGATAAACTGATATTTGGGTGGGCTCAAATGTCCCAACGGAGCAAAGAGGGAAATACGTGCTCTTTCATATACTGTGCACATATTAGCCTTATAGTAATTCATTACCATACATCCGAGTTAATTGCCTGTGCAAACACTTTGCTCTCCAGATTGATTATTTGAACAGCCAGGAAAAAAGAAAAAAATCTATTAAGATTAGAGAGTTTTTTTTTTTTGTTTTTTTTTGTCAAAGAGAGGATTACAGTGTTTTCATCACAGCAATATGGTGCTGTGTCTGTCAAGACAAAAATGTTTAGAGACGTCATAATTTGGCTTAGTTGAGTTGCTTTGGGTTTTTCTCTAATTCTGTTGGTTACTTTCAGCCCGTCTACTCATTCAGCATTTCCACATCGATGTCTCCTCTGTTTTGTTTACGGACAGGGAAAATAGCTAAAGGTTGGGACTAAGCTAATAATACTAACTAATCCATTTTATTACTGTTTTTCAAGGGTCATGAATATTTGAAACAAAAACCAGCACTGGGATGCTCTCTACTGGAAGCCTTTCAAACCAGTTTGGGAATTTATCAGGCCATTTTTTATGTGTTTATTAGTCACTAAAAAGTTGAGGGTTTTTTTGTCTTTTTTTGGTTTTACCATCGTAAAATCACTTATTTTAAATTGAGCACAAACTCTTTAAAAAGCCTGCTTCTGCATTTCAAAAAAATATGCAGCAGCACAACAAGGATTCTTTGATATTTATTAGTGGAAAAATCTTCATACACCCGAATGGGAGACATTCAGAAGCACTTCTACAACAAAGCATGGAACAATGCACTAATCACCAAAACTCGATGATATTGTGTTTCAAATTCAACAGGAGAACATGGGCTGCGCAGTCATCTAATCAATGTTAGCATGCCCCCTAACACAATTCACTAAACAACTAAATGAATCATTTTAAATCACTTTCATAAATCACCTCTACGTCAACCCACTTGCCAGATTTCTGACTCTAATTCTGTTTTTTTATTTATTTTTTTCCTTTTTCCTGAACAGAAAACAAATGCTTCAAGCAAAAGCTGACACTCCACAGATCCCATCGATGTATTTTATAATGGTCTATCTCAGTATGTTAGGAAGATTTCTGTGTACAATGAAACAACAATTTATTGTTTTGATTACTCAGCGATGCGCCACATTGTTATTGAGCAACATAGATTTTAAATGCAGACGTCACATGGACTTTATGATGGCTCATTTCTTGCATGTTGAAAAGCATAAACATGTCACACCTTTATCATGGAACCGGGCTTGTGTAGAATTTCAACATGCTCTCTTTGTCCTTGTGTGCGTGTGCGCGTGCGTGTGTGTGTGTCTGAAGACCTATGGGTACTGGTGATCCACCATGTTGTTACTGAGCTAAGAAGACAGGTTTGTGCCTGCAGTGTCAACGGCGAGATGGATGTCAGCAGTATGGGTTAAAATGTGTTTCTGCCTCCTGTCCTTGGGCATTTTTTTTCTTTTTTTTTTTTTACCTCATAGTGGGTTTAGCACACAGTCCTGGCCAAGGAGCACCAGTACCGATGCCGTTTCACAAGGGAGTTGTGGCAAATGTACCTAGATGTAATGCACAGCAGCTCAGAAGCTACAAAACTTCTCCCTCTTCACTTTGTATCAATGTTTTCTAATCCCAAAATGGTTGTACTCTCCTGTTTTCATTCAAGCGCTCTTCAACAAATGCACACAACAAAACGCATCTGAGCATGAATAGTTATCTTGGTGTGAAGAGAAAAAAAAAAAAAAACTCTTGCAGTTGTGTTTCCTTATTCCATATCCAGAGAACAGACACCCCCAAAGGCATGGGATGCAGTAAGCGATGCATTTCACATGACATCCTAAATTTGCTGTGCTTTTTTTTTTTTTTTTTTTCCATCGTCGAGTGCAGATGGAGGATTTGAAGGATCAGGCTTGACACCTGTTTTTCATTAATGCTGCACTCCTGCATTCACTTTACATTTCTGTCAGATTAAAATGAACAACATTCCATGTTATGAGCACACTGGCTTATTAGAGACAGGTATTGTTTTTCACTTCCCGAGTCTCGGTGCACATCAACGCACACAGCAAACGGTGCCAAGCAGAGTTTCAACTGGGATAAACAAAAAAGAAAAAAACAACTAAGAACAGACATTTTGGGTGTTAGCAATATGTTCATCTCCGGGACGGCGAACCCATCTCCTTTTCTGCGCAGTGATGTTACTGGACATTACCATCATGTCTACACTTGCCTATAATTGTTCAAACAGACAAACGCGACACCTTCGGGCATTTGGAAATTATTCCCAAGGCTAAATCGAACTAGTGCAGCTGCACGATTCTCTTCCACGCTGATTTCTTTTGACTTGAATCGTGTCAAACACGAGGCAGTATTTACCAGGTGTGTCCTTAAAATACATCCACGACTGTGTGACTCCAATTAACTCAAATGGGTCAGTTAACCTCTCAGAGGTTCCCAAAGCCATGACGTCATCATCTGAGCTTTTCCTTCACTGTTTAAATAGACAGTAATCGTTTTTTAAGTAAACTTCTGAAATCAAAAAAGTTACAAAAAAAAAATGTATCTACAGAAATTTTCTCTGGCATTTATCAAATTGAAATAAGTTTGGTAACGCTAACTAATCTAAAACAAGAGTGTTTGGTCCAATTTAACTTTAGACAGTGAGGAAATAATGCATATTCATTTTTATACAGTGGACAGAATGTAAACTTCTGCTTTCAACTACGTATTCTTTGATTTAAGCCACTGTATGTTTATGCTTGTTGTTCCACTGAAGGTAAATATCCACCACAGTCTCAAGTCTTTAGCAGGCGCTGAGTTTTCCCAGCAGCATTGCTTTGTTTTTAACTCCCTCTATGTTCCAAATGAATACGACCAGCTTACTTGCGAAAGTATCCCCAAAAGCATGATGCTACCGTCTGTACGACCGTTGTTTATTGCCGGTGATGTGGAGTGTTTCCCTCCACAGTGCGTATGTGGGACATTAAATTTTGCTTTGATCAGACCAGAATATTTTCTGCAACATTCGGTGTTTCCTCTACATCATTTGAGGCAAGTCGCAAACAGGAATTGATGAATGATTTTCTTTTTTCTTGCTGCGTTTCCGTACAGACCAGTTTAGTGAAGTGCATGACTGACCATTCCTCTGGCCCAATCTGGATCTTTTGCAGTTCACTAAAGGCCTTTTAGTTGTTCGTCTGATTAATACTCACTTGGTCCGGGCTGTTAATAGAGTTGGATACATATGTTATGTTCGGAGTTTGGCCATTCTGTTTAACCCTCCCTAAAACTTGTCAAAACTCTATCTTTGACCTGTCTTCTGCATTCTATTGTGTTCATGATGCCGTTTCTTCATTAATGTTTGCTACCAAACCTTTGACATAATGGCTGTATGTATGTTGAAATGACTTTAAATACATTTTAACATACATTCAGCAATTAGGCAACATTCAAAAGTGTACAACTGCACCTTTTCCGATTGTTTTAGTGTCATTTTCCGCTCACTTCACAGTGATGTGCGCCTTTGTCTCGCTCTATCCCATTGAATTCCAATGGAATACTCTAGCGTCCAAAGGATTTGAATACTTTTGCAAAACACTGACCATGTTTTTGTTCAAAATTTCTCTGAAAGATGCTATTGCCACTGTGGCAGTTGTCTCAAATATTTAGTTAGATGAAGGTTCATATAAAGACTGCCTCAACTCATCCAACTTCTGTCAGATGTCCTTTCTACCTTAATGTCAAAAATTGCAATCTGCCAAATGTAAACATGAATAAAATGTGTTTGACAAGCCATCTGCCAGACCTTGTGTGACAGCAAGTACCAAAATAATCATGTAATAGAGACTATGCAGTGAGTCAATCTCTATATACCAGATACACTGCCTGTGGGTTTCTGCTGTCTGTCAGTTGGACTCAAACAATAGATTTTTTTTTTTCCATGTTCCAGTGCTGGCGGTGTGTGAATCATAAAGTTATTTTGGTAAAAAAATAAATAAATAAATAAATGCTTGTCATATGATACATCTTTATCACACATAAACTACTCAAAATAACTGGGAATCTTTCAACCTTGTTGGTCTGTGGTTGTCATCTTCACAACATGTCCTGAAGCCAAAGAAAAAACAAAAATAGGAACACCACAACACGGGTTTTTAGCACCTCGTGTTTCTGTGCATGTTTGTTTGCTTTATCAAAAATCAGATCCTGGATCTCAACGCGACAACCTGCACAAATGAAGGTCAGGTACATAAAAATAGATCAGTCTTATCAACTATACCTGTTTCTACATGAAAGATCAACATCATGGGAAAATAAAACCAAAACATTTGCATGGATGTAGAAAACTCTTTTGTTCTAATGAAACCAAATTCCTTTTATGGTAATTGGCCTGTACGCGTGTCACGCTCTATCTAGTCCAGACACCCCAAAGTGCTTCACGCTACAATCAGTTAATCTCCTATTCACCCCTGGTGCTGGTAAGCAACATTGTTGCCATAACTACCCTGAAGTAGCCCTTTACTTATCTTTCCTGTCTTCCTTTTTTATGTGTAGCAGAACAAGAGTCCAGAAACCCCCTGGGGGTTCAGCAGCACCTGTCGCACCCAAAAAGTAGGGTGAATCAGTGTGGCTCCATTGTCGTGAATGTCGCTCCTGGAGACCGTGCTCAGTTGCCGTGGTAACTCCATGCTAACTTTTGGCAAGTGGTAGTTCTGACCTCCTTCATTACTGTCATGGGTTTCACCAAAGACTCAACACTTGTCCTGAAGACAGAATGTTCTTACTGCATTTGTGGCCAGTTGCCTTCAGAGGAATCTGTAAAGTAGACAGCTAGCATGCTAGCTCTCCGTGTCACGAAGCCTTTAATCCAAAGGTGAAAAGTTGAATTTAGAGATCGCCACCTTTTGTTTTGTTCTGTTGAATGGATGTTCACTGTATGGCATAGTAAGAATCTCACATTACGTTATCTGCGCAGTTAACTTTAGTCCCTCCTCGTCCTTTGTCTGAGTAATAGTCAGTCACTAGCCCGCATATCACTTTCTGCAGCCTTTACCAAGACAAAAAAACATATATATCATGACAGAAACTGTAGATTAACAGTTCCGACGGAGGAAGAAAGGCACTTTGCTGCCTTGTTGGGTCTGGACACCCTGGAGGCAAGAGCAGAAGGGGGAAGATGAGAACTAAAGTTAGCTCCATATAGAGCAACATTCTCCATCTCTCCCTCTACCATTGGAAAGCAGGAGGTTGAGATCACCCCTGAGGTGTTACATAGACTGCTTCAGGCTTTTCTTTGTGTTGAAAACATTAAACCCCCCTTTGCTTCGAGTTAAAACACCCCGAGTTGCAGCTTGCTAGCTGGGGATTGATGGGAAAACTGGACTGCAATGGAATGTTAATATTTGTGTGCAGGATGATACATATACACTGAACCTTTCGGATATACTACCTGTAATTTCTTATCTTGCATGAGACTGCTAGTACCTGGAAAAACTAAACAACTATTGCAAAATGTAGTAGGGCATGGAATTAATTTCTTTTATGATGACTAGATGTGTTTTTTTTATATAACTTATCCTGAAACTAGAAGTGTAACAATGTTGGGTTTATGAAAGCACTTTTGGTATCTTTCTGTCTCTGAGCTTACTCTTACAGAAAATATGTCAGTTCGAGGTATTTTCAGTCACTCTGAAGACATAATTCAGAAAAACAACCCCACTTCCTTTGTGATTCACAAAATTTCACTTTCAAGAAAATGTGTGATCTCACATAATGACAGCCCGTTACATCCTGCACTTTGACAAACTTTTCCATTCCTATTGTTTAAAATCCTTGTTCTCAAAGTTCGGATCAAGTATCACTAATGGTAATTAAGCTACAAGCAATGTTTTTGGGAAGCCACTTTTAAAAACTTTAACTGTTCTCAAATACAGGAATCCTCTAAATATAGATGTGATTGAAAGTATTTTGATTCCATTTTTCATTTGGGAGTTTAGAATGTGATCCCACAATTTGTGGACCACTTTTAACCTTTTAATACTTTATTTTACTTAGGTTTTCACCTGCCAATATTGTATTGTGCTAGCCAGGCCAAATAGAAGGAGCCCTGTAAAGTTTTTCACATGTCATGCAAAATTTACATCAATATTTAAAGTGATGTTACCATGAGAATTTTGTGAACATTTGGATGAATAAACATTTTACTCACAACAATTTTCTGCGCATTCCACAACTGCTCTTTGCTATTTTAAGCGCAGGATTTTAGGAGTACATGCTTTTTTTAGACACGCAGAAATAATTTCTTGCAAAAAGAAACTCCACCCCACTCCCCCGTTACAAAAAGTGATGTTCGAGTGGTGTGGATTTTTTTGTAAACTTGTGTATATTTGTTTGTTTATGCATGAGTGAGTCATGATGACAGGGTTGCTGCTCATGAGGCAGCCGCTCTGGCTGTGTGACAGAATGAGGTCGCCCCACTGCTGAATGACACGCTCGCCATGTCAGCCTACTTTTCTTTTTTTTTTTTTTTTTTTGCTCAAACACACACGCTCACACATTTGATTGTACACACACCTCACGGTGGCCTAAAATATGCCAGCTTGGATAATAGTAAAGCCTTTGGCTGTAAAGTAAAGTGCTAAAGCCCCTCTCTCAAACATCAAGGAAACAGAAGAGAGAGATAAAGAGCATGTATGTGCAATAAGATGATTATGTGTGACTCTTTGCGGAGTCACTAGAGAAACACTCTTCATGGGTATTTATTTTTTTCTTTGCTCATTCACAAACTGTTACCATGTCACATGGGGTTTTGTTTGGAAGAAAATGCAAAGATTGCAAGGAAGAGCTTGAGCAAAAGCAGACTTTGTTACTGTTCTTTCAAACAAAACCTTAAATACATGATTCTTAGAAAACACTAGAACACAAAATCCTTTCGCGTTCATGCGTGGGTGTAAACGTTTGCCCTTGAGAGCATGTGACTATAAGCATGATCCTTTTGGGACGATGTACTCTCTTGTTCAACTTACAGCGTCTTTGCACTTCTGCATATTGTCAAAGTAATGCAGAAAGCAAGCAGAAAATTTCTTCCGAGTGAGAAATTGTGGTGGAGGGATAACGCACATAAATAGCTTATTATTGTAGTAGTTGTTTGGCGAAGAATCGTACAAATGCACATAATTCCTCATCGCGCCGAATAAACATTCCTCAAAAGTATTCATGTCTCCTACAGATACAAAAACCGTTAACGTTAGAAATGCTGTCTGGGAGAATTTCTGCATAAAACATAACAAACTTCTGACAAAAATCACACAACTCTTCAAACAGAGCTCTGTCAAAATAATTCGACCCGGGCCTGGAGGACTCTCAGACCATGGGAAACAGTGCTGTGTCAGACTAGAGAAATAATCCATGTCAGAGTAGCTTGTTGTGCAAAGTGTTTGCTAAAAGCAAACAATTTAATATACGGAAATAATAATCATTTTTCAGTCTTGCTTTACAAATAGCTGCATGTCTTCTTGAAATCCAACATTGGAAATTCAAGGGATTTTTTTTTTTTGTATGCATAAGTCACTCAACTGAAAATCTAACTCGGTATGATGGGTCAGTCCATACATCTGTAGAAGTAACTCAACCCTTTAAAATATTCCAGACTGAGGTGTTTTTAGTCCAGCAGTTTTCAGGGCAGGAAGCGTAGAGAACGAATAAAACCAGACACAAGGGGGGAAAAAAGATCTCATTATAATTTAATGCAATTATTTTTGTTTGTTTGGTCAATCTGTGGAGTTCTATTGATTATACAAAACTAAAGGAAAAAAAATACTGTCGGTTTCTGTGCTGCAGACTGACGTTTGAATTTAGCACCTACCTTAACAACTATAGCCGCTTTTCAACTAGGAAATGAAAAACAGTAATAGAAACTGCTGCATTTACACAATGTTTAATCCAGGTTCAGTACAAACATTCTGTGTGCTTCTCTTTCCCTTAAAGAAATGTGTCACATGGAGACAAAGATACACATGAACCATCAGGCCAAATCACGAGCCGTTGCGGTAACTGCTGCCTCAGGTTAAGGCCTCCACACTTCTCAGATATTTTAGATAATTGAACAAATTATGTATGCCTCCATGTCATGTTCTTGGGAAAGTGTGGCTTCAAGCATCAGGCACTTACTCTTGTGCCCATTATTAAAATTGAAAGTTCATTTTGTTTTCTTTTTTTTTGTTTAGCTACTCAGGCATCATTAGTCACCAGGCAGACCTTCCGCAGGCTGCGCTAGCGTCTGTTCAGCCAACCAATCGCAGGACAGAGAAGCTGTAAAGCCAATCATGAAGAGTGTCTGTGTTACATAGGCATGGGTCAGAGGACTGAGCAGCCATAGAGTCTCATGTGAAAAATGTTTTCTGTAGGTAATTATTTCACGCTTTGATTTTTTTTTCTTTCTTAATTGAGGCACTTTTTCTGGCACAGATGTAACATTTAAAATGTCAAAGATCAACTGAAGTTCATCTCTGCTGCTTAATGCATGAAGGTGCACAATCTCATTGATGCTGAGCAATGTTTTCCCACCTTCACGTTAAATTACTGTTTTAACAGGACATTGAAATCTTTCAATTTAGAGCAAATATATTTAAATATGTGAAAAAATTGGCAGATTGCAATGTTTGGCATATGTAAAATACCACCAAGGTGGACATGGATGTGCAAAGACCTGTAAATGTCTCGGGGTGGCCAGGCCACAACATGGAGACCCCTCATGCAGTCACATTATGCAAATATGCAATAATTTATTTACAAGATATTTTATTTTAAATTTTATCGCTAAATAGGGGTATTAGAGTAACTTTGGAGGGAACTTTATGCTTAAACTTCTCAATGTAATGTACGCTGCTTGCACAGGCAAAGGTATGGCTGCTGGAATGAGCAGAAGAGGATTGATGGACAGTGTAGCATACTGGGAATCTGTACTTGTTTGTTTTCTGGGTTCACCAATCACAAAGAGGCGCCGCATTTTTTAAACATATAATGTCCAATGACATGAGTCACGACATTGTGCAATGCTGCGTTTTTTTTCTGCTTTTTCTATTGTTTTTGTCTGTTTGACACAATGTTCACCTATTCATGCATTCATTCACATTCTGATATTGGCAAGCAATCAGATTGGGATTGGGACGTTTAACCCTCCTTGTCCTAAACAGAGCGTTGGCAATCCAGCCAAATTTGCAGTACCATAATTCCGCCATACTTTGCACGATCTGAAAAATTCCATTGGTTTCTATAATGGAAAACATTGTGCTTTCCAACCAATATTGGCTTATTACGGTAATTATACCCCCGCTGTAGCAGGGAGTAAAATCAATCTGAGGGTCAATCTTAAACTGTAAAAACTGCAAAAATAACTTGCTAGATACTGAAAGCTCCAGTTGTTATGGATAAATAAGCAAATATATTTACTCACAGAACATTTAAAGATGTCCTGTGAAGCAAAAATATCTAGGCTGAAATTTTAAAATTTAGCACATGAAGAATTAAAGGGTGGGAATTCTTTTGCAAGGCAGTGTGTGCACCACTGATATATCACCGTACTTAAGGAAAACTGTTACAGTAACACTGCTTAGACGACACTATTTTCATATGGGTCGTAGTGTGCCACATAATTGGAGACAAGTATATTCTTGCAGAATGCAGAATTTTTTATGCTTGTTTTACGGTTTAGTAATAAAACTGTCTGTGAAGTGCCAGCCTGTGCCCTCCTTCCTCGTGAATTGTGGGTGTGGGCAAAGGATAAAATGCTACTGCAGCCTTTGCCTGCATGAGAAAGACTCCCTTCTGGACACATGCCACAAAAACAGCAAGGCTTGAAATTGAAAATTGGGATCCATCATCTAACAGTGTCCACAGAGTAGCTCCAAAGTGATGATTGAGAGCTCTGTGCAATACCCAATGGATTTCTTACATGAAGCATCTGAGGGCTTTGAGGTCTGAAGATTTGAACACTTAGCCTGAGGAAGAACTATTTGCACAGCTATAAAGCTTTTCTTGTTGCTGCTGTTATCTGTACCTGTGGTGCGTGATTGTAACCGGTGGAGTAGTGAACAAACAAATTGAAAATTGTTGTACTTTGCTGTGTGTTTTTTTTTTCCTTTCTTTTTTCACTTCAGAGAATCTATGCTGCTTTGTTTACCTCGATCTTCAAGTCTCGTTCATAGATTTCTGCTTTGCACAGTTTTGACTTTTCTTTTAAACGCTACATCGAAACTCAATCTTAGACGATTCCTCAGTGCTCTCCACATTTTGGAACATTCGAACAGCAAACCTATCAAGCAGACTGGAGAGAAAAACATTCAAATGATATGTTTTTGTCACCTTTAGCAAAACAGAAAAGGGACACGTTTGTTTTTGCTTGACCAACAATTAGATGGGATGTGATGACTCAAGGCCAAAAAAGTGAGCAATCCACTGGCCTCTATAGAGCTTCACAGCATCCCTACATGAAACCTGCCTTTTCCCCAAAGGCATCATGTCATGATGAATTCACATAAAAAGTAGACAGTGATTTGATAGCTTGCTCATAGGGCCAAGAAATAATTGGCATGTAAAATGTCTGTATTTTATATGAGCCATGTGTGGTCATCAACAGCCTGTAGGGATCAGGCATTATACCATTGCTTGGACAATTCATTTTTGTTAATGACTTTTGGATTGATTGGCAATGGAAGAGGGTTTGTTCTCAAATGCCAAATCCTGCCCCAGCCATCTGTATGTTGCAGCTCAGGTAAGTCAATTGTTATTCTACAATTTTGGTGAATTGAAGCACTGGTTTCCTTTGTTTCCCAGTATGTTATTACTGGAATTATTAGGTAACCCTGCGAGCACGGCTAGAGGATTTGTCTAAACTTTATTTTATTACTTATATTTTAGAGTTTTTTTTTAATGTAAATATTCCACAATGTCTTCTGCTATTGTATCTGTCTATTGCTAACCACAGCGGGCGCAGACATCTTTGCAAGCTTTTTTTGTGCCTGCTTTTTAAATGTGCTAAATGGATGCAAAAACAGCAGATAGTTCAGTTTAAATAGGTCGCTACATTTTCATATCCTCTTACAAGTATTTTGTACTTTCACTTTGTTGCACCGCCACCATTAAGTCTTGCAGTTGAAAAGCACTGAAGATAGATATTTTCTTTTCATGTTTCAGCTATTATGAAATCATTTTATAAACCCTCTCAGTTGGTGCTAATGCTTTGTCTTGCCCATCTTTGTCCTCACTCCTCCAGTTTAATGTGACACCAATGTTCTTTTCTTACTGTAAAAAGTGTGGTTTGCATTTCAAATGCAGCCTGATTAGGTCACAACTTCCCTCACCCTCCTAACAGCAAGGCATAATGTGCAATTTGGAGATGTGTGAGCTTCTCCACAGCTTAGTTGTCCCCTGGATAGTTTACATGTCAAGTGTGCAACATGTGTGGCTATCATGGAAAGCACTTCATTGAATCCTGTGATGATCAACCTGCACAGATGTGAGTGTCATTAAATGATTAGATCTCTCTATGACACAGATGTGATATCTGCAGTATAATAGACCATCCTGAAGTTTTGTGCATATTCCAAACAGTCAGATAACTCTTACGCCACATCATGGATAATAGGAAGCACACCGTGTTCTTGATGAGATTGAGAAGATTTCTGCATGACCTTGCAGATGCCATCCAGGGTCGTGTTTCTTAATGTTTGAAGTCTCATTTCAGCAAGAATAGGATTTTCGTTGGTATCCTAAGCACAAAAATAACAGACTCTGAACAGGAAAAGTCTTAAATACGTGTCCTCTGGATGACTTGGAATATGTTGCCCCTATATGACACATACAAAGCATATCTCAACATTGCTATTTTTAAACAAGCAGGGTTGTTAAATATTTTCTTCTTGAGACAGACAGAATATGCCATGGTTAGTGAATAACTGTAACATTCTGTTCTCTTCTTATTTGAGTTCTGCTTGGCTCCTGACACTTTAAATAATGTAGTCACTACGAGGTGCTCTCTTGATTCTGTATAAATTTTTAAAGTTCAATAAATGTTCTTACCCACTGCCCATACTTAATGGAACCCACGGCTATTTTTACAAGTCTGGATTTGGAACAGTGTTCAGGGCTGGTACAGTACATACCATTTCTACTCAAACCTTTGTTCTGTCCTTATTGGATAACATCTTAAATGTTTTTTTTAAAATGAGTTTTCTTTTCCTATTTTTTTTTTTTAATCAAAAGTACTGGCCATTTACCTTGTGTCTCTCCCACTGGTTGTACTTTTCCATCTTTTGCTGCAACATACTCGAGCTAAATCTTGGTGAGATTGGATGTAAAGCCAGCAATTTTCAAGTCTTGCCACAGATTCTTTGTCAAAAAGGTACTTGAGCTCTTTGAGTGTCTCTTTGGGAACCAGGCTTGTGAAAAACTGATCTTAACCATTCTATTGTATCTCAGGTGTATTGTTTATGGTGGTCTAGAAGAAGGAAGGTGAACTTCCTCCCAGTCTAAAGTCTTTTGCAGTCTTTTCACAGGGCTTTCCCGCCCGGTAGTTAGCAGACAACGGTTGTTAGCACTGTATTTTATTAGAAGATATTTAATCAAAAGGGGTACGTGACACGTTTCTTAAGTTTTTATTTATGTTAAAACAATGACAAGCTTGTATTGTCTTTCTTCTCCACTTTATAACGATGCATTACTTTGTGTTGGTCTGTGACATACCTCCTTATATGACAAACTCTAGGAGATTTTGAAGTTCTTCTTTTACAAGACTTTGAATAAAGTATTAACTACTATGCGTATTTGCTCAATTAGGTAAGAAACGATGAGTTTTTATTCAAGACACATGCTCACTAGAGAGAAACCCAGTTTTTCTCCTCTATTTTGTGAAGACAGATTGAGCAACCCCAGAGGAAAATCACAGGAGACTTGAGAGGTGATTGTGCTATTCAATGGAGGCGTTATTACAATCAGTCCTCTGCCAGAAATGCAGGCGAATTACTGATGGGAAGTCATATAGAGATGGAACGAACCAAAAACAAGAAGCCCAAGGAAATGCTGACAATGTCCATTGCGTATTCTGTCTGCACCATTGAGAACTTTTAATTTGTTCAACTGTCATGGCTGACTACATCTTCAAACCTTGAGTTGTCATTAAAGGAAGTGGAAGGCATTTTTGATTCCTTGTGGTAGCCCAAATATAAATGTGGGAAAGTGATTTATTTTTTCTTTCTCCTCAATCTGCTATCGACTCAATGGAGTATCATAGCAGTTAGTTTTAGCTTATGTCTCCAGAGCTGGCCTGAGAGTGTGTGGGAGTGTGTGTGTGTGTGTGTGAATGGCATGGGGAAGAAGCGATGGGAGAAATTGGGCTGTCTGGCAGTATTATAGCAGCTATCAAACCCCGCTGCTGTAGCAGTCCTCATAATCAGAGCCGGGGAGGCAAATTGACTGCTGAATAGATTGTGGAAATGCCCTGTCAAAACTGAATAGAACGCTGCCTGGAAGCTTGTGACATCGCAATTTTTTTCTTGTCCAAATTATTCATTGTAATGGGGTGTTTGGTAGGGTGCTAACCTTTGACACATTAGAGGTGTGTCATTTATTTACACTAATGCGCTCGATCTTAGTCAGAATCTGTGCTCATAAACAGAAAGACTGAGCAAGACAAAAAAAAAGAGGAGATGGGATGAATGCTTTACCTCATTTGACACAAACCACTGTGGGGGGATGTTACGATTAAAACAAATTTGCTCTAACAATTGAAACATGGCTCTTGCGCTACATTGAGGATTTGGAACAAGTCCGCCCTGCGGCATGAAACCAGTCTAAGTAGCACCCCGGAGGCTCCTCCTTTAATTAAATCACCTACCTTTATGCCAGCTTAAGGATCCACATATGTTCATTCTATTATGTGCAACCTATAGCAAAAGCAAGGCTAATAAAACCTGACATCAGCTCAAATGGGCTAAATGAGTTCATGGCTCGGCACACTGCTCACCATGCTAAATTGGCTAAATCCCGATCTATGCAGATATTACTCATCTATTGGTTTCATCCAGATCACGTCAGATGTTTTTATGCTCCAACACATCAATTGGGTCCAGAGAGCTTGCTCCCCTTGAGTGCGTTTGTTTGGCCTCCAACACCTGACCGAGTGGGCTAAATGGCCTGACTTTATAATATTGAATTTGGCAGGTGATGAAATTAAGTTCAACCTTGAATGATTCGGAGTGGTCATAATTTTCCTTGGATGACAGTTGTGGTTTCCTGTCGTGGTGCGGGGCATGCTGTTTAGACAAGGGAGTCTGCCTGCCACAAAACATTTAGGGTAATAAAGCTTTGGCATTCCACCAGTTTAAAGTAAACCTGACAGCAAGGGCACATGAGGATATTACGGCTTGTCTGGAGGATTTATGGCATATTTAGCTCAATGTGATGAGTGCTCATTACTGCTAAATAATTTTGGTCAGAGAGAAAGTGCCAGGAAAACATTATTTTTCTCCACTTATGTAACAAGGGTTGTGCTTGATATTTAAAGTGGCACCAGCCAATATCTCTGACCTCCCATTTCCTTTTCTAACATTGGATAGAGTAAAAGTTTTGATTCTAGATTTAGTTTAGCTTCGTTTTGATTAGCCAACTAATTGGTTTGATTAACTATTCCAGAATCAGGTATTTTCTGTTTGTTATACTATTTCTCTTTTCTCTCCTCTTCCAATAATTTCTTGTGGAAAGACAACATTTAATGACCTCTTATATCAGAATTATTTTCCATCAAGATGCACCAACAAGTGTATTTGATAAATTTCTTGAAATGTGCCATTATTTGTAATAACTGTAAATAGTAACTACTGGTTGTTGAGTCTCCCATCTAGACTTTTATAGGCTTAACTTTTCTTCTTTGTCAATGAGTCACAAGCCATGTTTCAGCAGTTGAAAAGTTTAAGTCAGTGGCACAGATTGGGCATGTTGTGGTCATGATGTGAAAGATGGGCAAAGATGGTTTTTTCAACCAAATGCAACTATGCTTTTCCAAGTATAAACTCAAAAACATAAATGAATCTGTGACTGAAACATGCTTCCTCTTTCATCAACTGTGTTGATTCAGCTCTATTATGGAAGATAGTTTGGTAAAACCCCTAACAGTGAAAATTCATCCAAATCTTCTTTGTGTGTGAATCATACGAGCAATATTGTCAAACTAAAATATATCAGTTCTTTACTTATTAGCTCATTTGAAAGCTGAGTCCACATGTTTCAGCCTCGGCTTTATAATCAAAAGGATCAAGTACGGCACAGATCTAAGGCCATTTACAGCTTACTCTCGGGTTTTTGTTAGTCTGATTTCTTGCACAAACCCTTTTTAATCACATGCTCTGTCTTGCATTAGAACCTCTTTTAGTTTAGAAATATTGCCAAGGTGTTATACCCAAAAAGTTGTAATAAAACAAAGCTAAACTAAACTCATGATAAAAATATTTAAAAAAAAAAAAAAAAAAAAAAACTCAAACTTGAACCAGTTAATGAGGTCTATCGAACTTAGCCTAAAGAAATTAATCTCTTTGCTTTGAGTTTTCTCTCAGTAATTCCAATGATATCGATTTTTAACTCTGGCTTAATACTGTCCTCACTTAAACTTCTTTCCTCATACATTCACACTTTCTTCTGTCCACTTAGCTGTGGTCCGACTGTTCTTCTTTCTCCTCTTGCCATAAAGCAGTCTCAAACGGCAATCTCCGAGGCCTGCAACTTTTATATGCATCCCTTGTCCTACACGCTTGGATTAATGGCAAAACTGCTTCTCTGGCATGCAGTCAAGCTGTACTGAGCTCTGCTAATGATCACATATTGGAGCCAGTTGTGCAAAAGTAGAGATGTGTCTTAAAGTTGCAGGACACCAGCTCTTGGAGACTGGAGTTTCAGACTACTGCCATAAAGCAAGGAGCTTACAACGAAGGGCAATCAGTGGTCATTTTGTAGTTACCCGGTTTGTTAGTTGTTGCACAGGAAGGTTAATACTGGGAAATTGTGGAAAACCTATTAGAAGATAAAAACCCCTTGGGATTATATTTAGATTCAGATCCAAATTAAACATATACAATGTACCTTTAGAAATATCTTAGTTTTAATAAAAATACCTTCAATTCCAAATAATTGTTTTAACTTTTGTATTCCTTTTCTAATTGTTTACATCAGTACAGAAAGAACTTTTACTATACTAAATTGTTAATGAAGTCACAACTTTTATTATTTTAAACCAAAAGTGGTATGTTATCCAAATTTAAGTAAAGGCCTTATTTAAAATATGTAAAATAAAATCATTATTGAAAGTATTATTTTGTGTTCAGATTTGGTCATACATAAAATAAACTACACTTATGTGGCAGATTCATAGAATATTGTTTAAGAGAACAAGACACTGGGCAAAACCTGTATATACTACTTCCTTTGTCTTAAAATAAATGCTTGTAGGCCAATTCCAATCACAATATTTTACCAAACAAGTACTTGGACATTTTTTATAATTCTTATTAATCCCTAAGATGTACTTTTGCAGGGTTAGAGTGCAAAAGTACAGCACAGTTGGCCACATTCTCCATTTTTTCCATGTGTGTACATGAATTCTCTCCAGCGTCCTCCCATAGTCCAGGTTAATTAGCCTTAGTTTATCTGGTGTGCCAGGGAATAACTGCCCATTCACTGCCACAATTCTGGCAAAATATGTGGGAACAGACAAAAATAAAAAGAACAAAGAAAAATGAGAAAGTAATTGTTTGGTACACCTGAATAATTCATTTTGTAACCCAAATCGAAATTGGAAATTCATTTTTTTCCCTGAGTGATTGATCTTTTTTTTTTCTTTTCATAAGCTACCAATTTACCCATCTAATAGAATTTTAAAATGGAAAATTTGGCACAGCGTGATTTGAATTATGCACCATGTTACATGTGAATGATGTCCTCCATAATATCCCAATGGTCAAGATGAACTCTTTTTGTCAGAAGCAATATGCCAATTTTATACCCTATTTTCAGATAGATGGTGAGTCGCATTGTGAAGAAAAATATTTTTCTCACCATTGGTAGACAATAAAGACAATCTGTTTCCCAGGATTGCACCCTCAGAATATGTCCTTTATGGTTCTCTTCCATCACAAATCTTCTGTTCCTTCCTACGACCCTGCTTCAATTTCAGCTCATATTTCAAACCCATCAAATGATTTCCAGAGTCATTTCAGTAAATATGAGACATTATATTGCAGATAGAGGTAGCGGGAAGTATACATCCACCCTGGATATCATGTAATCGTAAGAAAGCTTTCTGCACTGAATGTTTATGTTTGTGCTTCAGTGCCTCTTTGGGCCTTTAATCACCGCTCCTTAGCGAGACCACTGATTTCTCATTACTGGCTCCTCGGAGCTACTGACAGACACATGCTGGGGACAGGGAATGACATGAGCCCCCCAAAATCTCATTACCACCAAGTCACATGGATGGGGGAATGACGCAGAATATTCACTCCTGCACTGTCTTCATTACACGTCCCGCTGTGTAACTGAGGAAAAGAACTGTTTGAAGACAAATGGTCTTTCCATTCTTCGACTACTCATGAGCCACATTATCAAAGTTCACAGTACCCTTACCTCCTGCGAATGGGTAACTGACATTCAATTGAGAACTGGCATTACAGTGCGTCGTATTCATAACATTTTAGCTTTTGCATATTTTGTCACGTTGCAACATCACTGGGATTCTATGTGATCAAGCATTGCTTTAAAGTGGTACGAAAAAAAACAACAAAAAAATCTTATCATTTTTATGAGTAAACACCTAAAAGGTGTGGAACGCATTCCTGATTTCCTCATCCTGACTCGTGACCCTGGTTTCCAAATGAAAGGCAGATTTTGTTTTCATCTTAGAAGAGGACTCTGGACCAGTAAACAGCCACTCATTTTGTGGACTTCATTTACATACATGACTTCTGTAGGCAAATTTATTAAACAAAATTTTACGTTAGCTAGACGAGAGTGGTGGAAAGAAATCTCTGCAAGACTTTTTCAATTTCTACTAATATAAAAGTCATAAAATTAAACATGTTTTCTTTTCAAATTTCCAAATATGTCATTTTGTGTTGATGAATCAGTTAAAATCTGAAAAATTGAGATGTGCAGTTGTCATGTTAGTCTTACATGAAGTCACAAGAAAGATACATTTTTCTCTGTAAGCCAACATTGCTAATGGTTTTGGGTCAGGGTCAATACAGGGGCTGCAGCCACCATCAGCTTCTGTTTGATGAAAGATGCTCAAAAAATAAATCTCTCAGCAATGTGTTGACCTTCTGGTGGCCTTAAAACACTTCACGAAGGATTGGCTTAATTAAAACTATAACCTTTCAGTATTTTTGATGGAATAAATTTGTAACAAGCACTAAAATTAACACTTCGCCATTATTATCTTTGAGATTGAATTCAGGTTCCAGATGAAAGTGCTAAGAAGTGCCATTTTTTAATATTACTGCATTACTACTAAGTCAAACAAATGGTTTAATTGAGCTGCATTTATAAAAGATGTGCACAAATATGATTCTCTTACATTTCAAGAATGGCTCCACAGATTAGTTAAGACAGTGGTTCCCAAAATATTTTCTGGGTCTCCTATGGATTACAATAAAATCCCCCCCAAAAAGAAGAAAATCAACAGATTACAGATTATAAGGTGAAACTATATAAAAGGCTAAAAGCAGCTAAAATACTAATAGTTGCATCAAGGCTTCCACTTGCATATTGAGTTACAGTAATATATTCTATGCAATGTAAAAAACACTCATGTAAAAACTAAAATTTGAAAATGACAGAAACGTTCCCCTATTCCTTCGAATAAAAACGGTGGGTGAACGAAATCCATACCTTTTATGGTTCCTGAGAGAACATTTGTTTGGAGGCATCATTTGGCACGGTGATTAATCATGCCACATGCAGCACGAAGAAAACGATGTCAAAAGCTCAAATTATTCCCAAGATTTCAACAGCACAAAAGCTGTTTAACTGTCCAACTTCAAAATGGGCACTGTCTTGAGTCCTTCATGACAGCCCCGAAAATGGATGATTGTGCCATTTTCACCATTCAATTTTTATACTATCAAAGTATGCAGGAGAAGAAGCCTGGCGAAATTTAAGGAGGAACAAGAAAGTGGAACTCAATAGTGTGAATGACCACACCATTCAATGGGTAGTGGGGTAAAGTGGAGGGACCAGTGGTTCCCTGCACCCCGTTCCAGCAAAGCTGCGCAGATCATTTCCAGTCCAGACTTGTGGGAATAATGTATTTAGTGCTAACAGATTGTTTATTTTCATGGCGCATGATCACTATTATGATTATGCTCACTACTATTACCCCTTGCAACAGTGGCCATGCTGCTGACAATGATGTCATCAGCATGATTTCAAATTATGTCTGTCAGGAGGCAATTCTAAGGATGACTTGGTGAAGCCAGAATCCATGACATCACTGACCAGTTAATTCTCTGGTCAGTTAACACAAAATTCATTTGGAAGTTTTAGCTCAGCTCAAAAAAGTGGATGTGAGACCTAAGGTCTCTTTTTGGAAAAAAGTAAAAAAAAAAAAAAAAAAAAAGCATTCTCCAAAAAAGTCCGTCATGGTCTAAGAAGCCCAGATTACAGAAAGAGGAACTTTCTCAGTGAACTTCTTTGGTCGAGTCAGGACTGTCCTCCGACTCCTTCTTCGTTTGGACCAGCTTCCAAGTCGGGACCGTCATCGGAGTCGGGAGCGGCTTCTGACTCCCTCCGAGTCGGGAGCGGCCTGTGAGTCGGGACCGGCCTTCGAATCCCTGAGTCGGTAGGAGTTGATAAAAACGGGTGAATGAAATCCATACCTTTTACAGTTTCTGAGATAAAAATTTGTTTTGAGGCATCCTTAGCAAGGTAACTACAAAAAAAACATGCGGCACGAAAAAAAAAAAAAAAAAAAAAAAAACAAATCAAAAACTTAAATTTTTTATTTTTTTATTAAAAAAATTAAAAAAAATAAAAAAAAAAAAAAAAAAAAAGAGTCAAAAAAAGTAACTAAAATACATGTTTGTTTGTTTTTTGTGTAGAGTGACAAACATCCAAGAAAAAAAACATACACGAAACATGAAAGTAGGTCTTCATCACATCTAAATTAGACATAATTTTTATGTGGATGCGTAAGCTCCTAATTGCTGTGCAGACTCATTAGTCAGCCAATTTTCTAGTATTTCAAGTGGTCTCACTCACAAAATGACCAGGTGTATTTTCTCTCTCTTTTTTTAGAATCGAATTCCTCAGACAAAATGCTAATCAGTATGCTAATCACACCTATTTAAAATAAATTGTGCCTTAATTAGTCTTGAGTGGTTTTGATCAAAAGGGAATGTGGGTGGGTTTTGCATGTTGGAGCAGGCTTTGGAGCATAATGGAGAGGTAAAACAAGGCAATAACAGTAAGCTGATGCATCCATTGAGGAAAGGAGCGTTCTCGGTAATATATGGAGAGAAATTAGGATCCCAGAATATATCTTTTACTTTTGGATTGTGAACATTAGCAACAAACCAACAAGGAATAACGAACGGAGTGTTTTTTGTTTTGCCAAAATGGCCCAAGATCTGATTCAACAGACCAGATACTCCGGCTAAAATAGTTGAGGGTGTTGTATGCGCACCAGACGTGGATCATGGACCGATAAAAAAAAGCAACCTGGCCCGATGTCATGTTTCATTTACATCAGAGAGGATGTCTGCTTGTCCTGCACACACTATTGAAATAAAGCAAGTTGGCAGAGGCACGGACTTTCTCCTTCTATTTTTAACAACTAGTTTGTTAAAGTTTTAGAGGGTTCATTTTCAACAACTCACTGAAAGATCCAGCACTTTAATATTTCAGGGTTTTTGTTTTGTTTTTCCAATTTAAAACATTTTTGGTCAATGTTTTTGACATCGTTGCTCTCTTGCATGATCCAATTTCCACCATCTCTCCAAAAAGAAAGAGTTTCTTTTTGGAGAGATTCTTTCTCCAAAAAGAAAGAATTTCTTTTTGGAGAGATGGCCTTATAATTAACTGCAGAATATGTTAATATACAAACATTGCTATGGTCGGCCATCGTCACCATTCTTTCCATCTCACAAAAAAAGACTAAATCTATGTCCTTTACTTCTGTACTTTCACAGGTGGTGGAGCGTTGTTGTTAGCAGCTGCTGAAAGTACCTACTTTTAATGTAACTTAGTTACTTTCCAAATCAATTAATCTGTTACTTTTTCCAAGGAGTAATCAGCAATCCGATTAAAGTTAGTTTTTCAAAGTTACTATGCCATCACTGTATAGCTGCCCTTTTCCTTCTTAAATCATGTGGAAGGCTGTACTTAAGCTTTTTCCACTGTACAGAATAAATGTTTTGAGTGCATTCTTGGGTTCAGTTTAATATGGTGGTCACTAGTGATTTACTCCAGTGTTCAACCAGACCCTACACACTCAAGAACAGCAAAGTTAAGCCACTTATGTTTCTCTTGAGCAGGCGAGTACACCAAAGTACAGACTAAAAAGCCTCTAACTCTGAAATGGGCAAAATAGTGTCCGATTTTCTGCAAGGCATTTTCAACAATGAATCCTCAATGGAAAATGCCTCAAACGGTAGTGATCTAACATGAAACAATTTAGACAGTAACTGCAATTACTGGGCAACTTTGCTCTGACTCGTTTATGTCTTTCATAAATCACAAATCATTATTTCTCTGGGAAAGTGTTTCAGGTTGTTGTACACTTAATGCCATGCCTCCTTAGGAATTGGTCTTTTTCACATTGAGTGACTTTCACAAAGGACATGATTACTTTCTAAACTGGCTGTCAGAACATGTAAAGTGTATGACCCTGAAACTGTTGAGGTGACTCAGTTTTATTTAGATGCCTTTGAATACGCGTCAACTTTTTTTACTCCAAAAACTTTATATCCAAGTGTTAAACTGAATGTACGTATGCTTTCAGATCCGTGCAAGTAGACCTTGGACTGTAGCTTCCTTCAGCAGTTACTACTTTGAATTTAATGGTCTCTCTCTGATGTTAAAAGTTAAACAGAATAGTTGAACCCTCAAACATTGAATGCCTGTGTCGGATTCAAATTGCCAGTGAGACAACCTTGAGGTTGGGTCTTTAAGTGTCGAGTCATTTCTCCAGCCACGCACATGAGAAATGGATGTTCAGAACTGCGGGTCCATTGACCCAATCTGGTTTTACTGAAAAGTGACAAAACAAGACTCCAAAAGTAAAATCATGTCTCACTACTTTATTCGAGACCATTTTTTTGTGTCAGAACCAGCAGGACCTCACAGGCCTTCCTCTTTTTAAACTTTCGTTTCTCTTCTCCAAGTTTCAGTTCTAAAGTTAAACCAGACATTTTGAGCTTCAAATTGTAAACCTGTTTGCTCTAAAACGTAACATGACGGATTATGACATCTGATCAAACTAAAATGAATCAGAGTGACTACATGGAGGTTGATATAAATTTATGGGATTGGATTGAACATGTTTCATACAAGTACAGAGTATTGAAAATTGTGTTAAATTGAGGGATGTAACAAATGACATCAAAATTTCCCACCCCAAATAAAAACTAATACCTAGTTAGGTTGAAAAGTACCACGTCAAATGTCAATTGTGAATTTTTGTCCTTGTACAGAAAATGATAAGACGAAAATTCAGAACCCATTTGTGAAATATTTAGGCCTCAAACAATGAGAAACAAAGTACTAATGTACTGCAAAGTTAAGAGTTACAGCATGACTTCGAAAATTATTTCGATGCATTCTGTGAAAATGTTGTTTTATACCAAAACAATAGTTTGACATGCACCCAGCCACAGATTGACCCTAAGCACACCCAAAGACTTGAATTTTCTTTCAACACCACATGCGGCCTATTCCTTTCTTTCTTTCTTAGGTTTTTCACCAGTTGTAAAATGGTAGGAGCAAAGAAGGTTTTGAACCGCATCTTTATTCATTTGGTTGCAGAGGATAAAAAAGTCTGAACAAGTTGACCTCTCTTTCAATCATTCTACATTTGCATTTGAAAGGGACTTTTATACAATTCAAGTGGGCTGAAGAAGAAAGTAAGAGGGTACTTTAGGAAGTATTGCCTTCCAGCATTGTTCCTCGAGACATATGATTTCCGTTATTGAGCCTAATACAGGAGCACCAGTACATTACTTTTAGCAATTTCATCTAATCCTTTTTGACACACACTCCCTTTGTTTGAAATCTGCTGTACAAAAGCATTTGCATGAACACAATTGAAGCATCATCTGTACTGCCTTGTGTGTAGCTATGGTAAAAAATTAACACTTATTATGATGTACTCAAGAATTCAGCTGTCTTGTACAGTAGGAACAGTAGCAGGAAACTTGTGGCATTAAATTATATACAACGGGGAGGATGTTAAAAGACGGCGGTGGGGAACAGGTGAACTGGAATTTAAACTAATACTATAGGGGCAGGATGCAGCTGTAGAAAACAACTTCCAACCTTGTACTTGTAACTCAAGTAGTTCTTTTGGTGAGAGTTCACAAGCATTTAACATGATAATTTTCCACCACAATAATGTTTCGTTAGTCTGTGTTGTGTGTGCTATCCTTGGCTTATCCTTTACTTTATTAGTATTTCCACGCTTCTCTGTATTGTCGCTGGTTCTGTTTGTTTTTTGTTAGAAATTTAAAGCTTTACTGTTGGAAATATTAGTTTAATTATGCTCATTTTAATGATGTTTAACTAGCAAATGTTGAAATATTAGACTGAACATGATTGTTTTGAGTAAGCCTCAATTTAGGTTAGAAATAGACTCATGGTTTAATCAATACATAACAATCAGTACAAAATTTCCTTAGATATAATGATCACGATTTGATTATAATTAGTCCATGTGGTAGAGTTTTTATAATAGATCACAGTCTTAATTGTGTACAAGTCATACATTCATCTAAAAAATGTTTTAGTTCATTATAACCAAAGAAGCAGTACGCCAATTAGAAAATATTGTGTAACAGATGTTTTGGTATTGAAATTGCTCATGTCTGTTTTAGAAGAGTTTGAAGATATTATATGAAATGTGTGCCAATTTTTAATAATCAAAATGGAGCCTAGGCGTAAATTCAATTTGGAAGACTCGTTCCTCACG
>VMRN01000036.1:3643789-3675124 GCA_010277015.1 Poeciliopsis turrubarensis | reverse complement strand
TTGAAAAGGATCTCCAGCTGGTTCGCCTCTGCTTGTCAGTCGAGCTCCGTCGCACGATCTAATGTCCGACTTTGAGTCTGATTGCTTACCGGGTTCCCCGGTCCCTCCCGATCTTCCCGGAGATCTTACCCCCCCCACCTCCCCCCCGTTGTGCCGCAGGGGTCGCTTACCATCGCGTCCTACGCCCCCATCTCCAGCTTCCTTCCTCCGATCCAGAGGCATCACCCTGGTCCCAGGTCTACCCCCACCGCAAGCTGCTTCTCTTGCAGCTCTTCTTCCAGCCGACGTCGCATCTCCGCGATTCCCTTCGCTAACCTCTCCCCCACCCCCTCCTAGCGGCAGGAAGCGAACCGGCAAATCCGCCGCCCCCCCCGCTAAACGACGTCGGGGCCGCCCCCCCTCTTCCCAAGCAGCGCACCACTCACCGTCTCCTTCCCCTCCTCTACCGTCCGCTCCTGGTCCCTCCTCTCACGGGCCAGTCCCGACGCCGGAAGTTCCCGGACCGTCTTCACACCTACGCTCTCAATCTTCTCCGCCTGTCGCTCAGATTAACCTCCTTACGTCTTCGCTAATCACCTCCATGGATTCTCTCCAACGTTCCATTTCCTCGCTGTCTACATTTCTCCACCGCGGGATTCCAGACTCCGTTAACCCTTCCACCGCTCCTTCAACGTCCGCACTCGCGGCACCTCATCCCGCCCCTCAAGCCCTCCTCGCGGCCTCTACCCTCGCCACAGCCCGTCCGGTACCTCCTCTAGGTAAGCCCGTCTTTCTTCTCCCGACTTTATTGCTCCCTTTCTATTTTCTTCCTTTTCAGCGCGATTTAGCCTCCTGGGCTTTACCGTCTCTCTTTCTCATTTTCTCGCCCTTCCACTCGTATTCAGGTACGCCCTACACGCCCCTTTGCGCCAATATTTCTCCGAGACTGCGTTCCAAGATACTTCAGGGGCAGTACGTTAATTTGGCTTCCATCCTCCTTCCCTCCCCCGAAGTTGACCAAAGCGTAGCATCTTCAGGGGATTTCTCCGCCATCTTTAAATCCTCTGATCCACGCCTCTCTAAAGACCTTTCCATAGGGCAATTCTTGGCCGCGTTTGGCGTATTTAGAGACGTCATTTGTAGCATCTACCCTGAACGCCGCATAGAATTAGATGCCTACTTAGCTTTGATAGCCGACCTACACATGCAGTATGGCCGGTCTTTATTTTACCAATACCATAAAGCCTTCGCTTCTAAAGCTGCAGCAGTCTTGTCTCGTTCCGGTCAGTGCCTCAACTGGTCCATCCTAGATATGGAAATCCTCATCATGCTCACCCAGTCCTCTGCATGTTTCCAGTGTGGCGCTGTCGGCCACCAGAGCGTCTTTTGTCCTACCATCCCTTTCAAGCAAACACCTCCCGTTGTCACCCCCCCTCAGCCCCTCTTACCTCCCAAACCCCTCATGCCCCCCCCATCCCGCGACCGCCACGGACGCGAAGTAAAGGTATTTAACAACATGCCTATATGCAACAACTTTAACGAAAGCATTTGCGCATTCCCTAACTGCGCCTTCCTTCATGTGTGCAGCCTCTGCAGGGATGCTCATCCAAAATCCGTCTGTCCCCGCCGCCCGTTCCCAAGCAGAAAACGGGATTTCAGAAACTAGTTTCCCTTCACCTTCGCACTCCCATCCTTACTACCGTTCTAGCAAAGCTACTCTCATGTCACCCCGACCGCACCTTCGTTAATTTCTTGATCACGGGGCTCTCCCAAGGTTTCCTAATAGGTGTCCCTCACGCCCCCAGCTCTTCTCTCGTCATTCCTAATCTTTTGTCAGCCCTGCACGAGCCAGGCATCGTTTCTCAGCTGCTCGAAAAGGAACTGGCTAAGGGTCACATCATCGGCCCTTTTGATTTTTCCCCCTTCCCCGTTTTTCGCATCAATCCCCTAGGCGTGGCTACTCGAAAATTTTCCGGCAAGAAACGCCTCATCTTAGATCTTTCAGCCCCCCACTCTGGCCCTCACTCCAGCATTAATAGTCTCATCCCGAAGCTTCCCTTCTCCCTTTTTTACGCCTCAGTGGATCACGCGATATCGCTCATTAAACGCACTGGTCGAGGCGCATGGTTGGCGAAAGCCGATATTACTGACGCTTTTAAGATCATGCCGGTGCATCCCTCTCAATGGCACCTGCAAGGTGCCAAATGGGACGGCAAATTCTATTTCTTCGTACGCCTGACTTTTGGTTGCCGGAGTAGTCCCGGTCTTTTCAACATGTTATCCGAGGCGCTCTGCTGGATTCTTCTCAACGTCACTAAGCTTCCCTCTGTGCTTCACCTCCTCGATGATTTCCTCCTTATCGATCCGCCTTCCCAACCTCCCGTCTCGCTTCTAAAGCTAAAGGACCTTTTCTCGAAAGTCGGTGTCCCTCTCTCCGAGGAGAAAACCGCCGGCCCTTCCACCTCGATCGAATTTCTAGGCATCTCTCTGGACTCTAAGTTGATGCTAGCTTCTCTGCCGGCCAACAAATTAGCCCGCATTCGCGAAATAGCTCACGCCCATCGTTCATCTCCGGCACTTTCCAAACGTCAGCTGTTATCCTTGCTCGGTCACCTTAATTTTGCCATGCGCATAATCCCCCAGGGTCGTTCTTTCATCTCCAGGCTGCTCGACCTAGCTAATTCGGTCCCCTCCCTGCTAGATCTGGTCTCTTTAGACGATGGTTGTCGTTCAGATCTCCATTTCTGGTCGAACCTGCTCGATCACTGGAACGGCATCTCCTTCTTTTATGACGACATCGTTCTTTCAGCCGCTTCCATCCAGTTTTACACCGACGCCGCCCCGTCTGCAGGCTTCGGCGGGTTCTTCCAAGGCAGATGGTTCGCAGAGAAGTGGCCCCCCTCATTCCCACGGTCCGAATCCTCCGCCTTCTTCGACATCATCCCCATCGCAGCAGCCTGCTGCTTATGGGGAAGCCTATGGGAACGCAAGCGCATCGTAGCCATGTGCGATAACGCAGCAGTCGTCGACGCCATTAACAAGGGCCGGTCCTCCTCTCGCGCTATCATGCCTTTCCTCCGGCGTATCACCTGGCAGTCCGTCATCCACAATTTCATTTTAACCTCCCGCCACGTTCCAGGCTATTCTAACTCTATCGCCGATGCTCTCTCCCGTCTCCAATTTCAGATCTTCCGGCGCCTCTGTCCTTCAGCCGACCCTCTCCCGACTCCGGTCCCCCCCTTGGAGGACCTCATCCTGAACTAATTCCTCCTTCTATCCGACCTTTGCTTCTCTCCGCTAAATCTCTCATCAAGAGCGGTCTAGCACCTTCCACGCTCAGAACCTACACCTTCGCCTGGGAAAAATTTGGCAAATTCTGCCAGTACCATGAGATCCCCCTTTTTCCGATCAGTACCAACACAGTCGTTGCATTTCTTACCCACTGCTTCATCCATCTGCAGTTCAAGCCCTCTTACCTCCGCAGCCTCCTAGCAGGTATTAATTTCTTTTTCCAGCTTCATCAGCCGTCGCCCTCTCGTAGTCTCTTTTCTGATCATACTATTAAGCTCCTGCTAAAGGGCATCTCTAATCAATTCCCAGCACTCCCCGATGACCGTAAACCCATCACTCTCCCCATCCTTCGAAGCCTACTTCGTGCTCTCCACTCAAGTTCATTTTCCCCCTATCTCAAGCACCTTCTATCGAGCTCATTTCTATTAGCTTTCTACGGGTTCCTCCGTTTGGGGGAATTTACTACCCCTAGTAAAACTTTTATACCTTCTAGAGATCTGGCTGTCTCAGATCTTCAGTTTCATTCAGACTACTATTCCCTTTCTCTGAAACACTCTAAATCCCATGGAGCCTGCACCGTAGTCATAGCTCGTAGCACAGGGCCGTTTTGCCCCTTTCTCACCATGTTTAAATTCGTCCTGTTGCGTCATAAGTTTAGTTTCCCTTCCGAAGCTTTATTTCTCACTCCAGACGGCTCCCCCATGACCTCATCATGGTTTCTCAAACACCTCCGACTTCTCTTAGCCGCCATCCACCTCCCTCCTAGTCAGTTCTCAGGGCACTCATTCAGGATCGGGGCGGCTACATCTGCAGCTGCCCAGGGAATTCCCGCATCGACGCTCCAGCAGCTCGGTCGATGGTCATCTTCTGCATACGCCTCCTACATTCGTCCTGACCTCCCTTCTGTACTCTCAGCCCAACGTTCTCTCAGTGCCTAGGTAAGCACTGCGCAATTCACTGGTGGTGGTTTTATCCTATTGGGCTTTGCCCTCCTCCAGCTAAGGTCTGGTTCTCGTTTGTCTTTTGTCCCGTTATACTCACTACCGAATTTCTTCTCGGTGTGATCAGCAGACGCCAGCATCACTCCGCAACAAATTGTAAGTTCGTCTCGCTAGTCCTCCGTTTTCTTCTCACCTTAGCACTAGCACCCGATTATAATTACCTTCTTTTGGCCCTTCACCTTCTATCTTTCGCCGAGAGCCTCATCAATCTTTGATGGCTAGTCTCTGTATCGCATTTCTAGTCCTTCACCCGTTCATCCCTGACTAGCTCATTACCAGCATTCACCTTCTCACTATATTCACATCGCCAGTTGGTTCTCTTCCATCGCTATAGCATCCTTCGGTTCGTATCGCCCGCCTAGTTTTCCTACCGCATCTATCTCTCTCTCGCACGTTTATTACCCGCGGGCCTTCATCCACCAGCATTTTCTCTTCCCCCCTCACGATACTCTCCGTTTGGCGTCTTCTGTCGTTATTCAATCATCCCCCACATGTGACATTCCTAGCGCGCATCTTTTCGGCTATGACACTCCCCGCCATGCCCGTCCCTGACCGGCATCGTCCGCAGGCTTTAATCTTTCTCAACATTCATTTTTGGCAGGCCTTCATCTTCCAGCGTTCTATCTTCCCTCGCACGCTCGACCCTAGCCGGCTTTCATTTACCAGCTCCCTCATCCTCGCACGCCTTTTCCCTAGCTGGCCTACATCTTCCAGCTGGTCTTTCATCATCCGCATTAAACTATCACAACCGCACGTTCCGACTGGGATCCGGGCCAGCTCTCTGTCCCCTAGTCACCTTCTCGAGCCAGCTTCCCTATCAGCCTATAGCGCACAAATCTCCCCTCGCCGGCCTCCATCTACCGGTATATCATCATCCCTCGTTAGTTTCGTCCGCATGTCAACCTTCATCCGCCAGCAAGTTATCATCTCACGCTCTCACGCCGTATCGAATCGCATCACCAGCATTCATCTCTCCTCGTACGCATTTTCCACCCTACTTACGTTTTATCCCCTGCTGGCTATCATCCACCAACACGTCATCAACCTTCGGCGCAACATTTATGTCAAGTCTTCTTCCGCCGCATTCCGACATACCCCATATGGCACACCATGCGGGCCATCGCTTTCGGTACCTATCACCAATCCTCGCACGTATCTTCTCTAGCTGGCCTCATCACCAGGGATTCTTCACTCCACGCTCGTAATTCACGTTCGGGTCTCTTCCATCAGATCATCACTCTTCGCACGTAACTGCCCTAGCTAGTCTTCTTTCTCCAGCTTTCACCATTCTTTGACATACACCCACATGCCAGCATCCACTGCCAGCCTCACTTAACGTTAATCGTTAACGCACGATCTTATCTCGGCCTCAGCCCCGGCTTCGCCCTCCCTTTTGGGGGGATCACGTCCCTATCGACAGCGGGCACGCCATCCGAGGCTTGCGCTGTCTCGCCCGTTGTCCTCAGCCGGGGCCCAAGCGCCAAAGTATGTATTCTTACACATTAGTTACTCGCTAATCGCACCCTCTCTCTCTCTGTTTGAGTCTCTCCAGATTGAAATGGAGCCTAGGCGTAAATTCAATTTGGAAGACTCGTTCCTCACGCGCATTCAATTAGCGCACGCAACCATCGTCTTTGATCTACCAAGCTGATCCTGCCACGTCACTTCCGGTCATCTGTCAAGTCATTGTTGAAAAGGATCTCCAGCTGGTTCGCCTCTGCTTGTCAGTCGAGCTCATCCCACCTCCTCCCCTTCTCCTCCTCCACTCTGCAAGCTTCTCGCATCCTTCTCAGCTCCCACCACCAGTGTCGGGTCCCGGGGGGATCACGTCCCTATCGACAGCGGGCACGCCATCCGAGGCTAGCGCTGTCTCGCCCGTTGTCCTCAGCCGGGGCCCAAGCGCCAAAGTATGTATTCTTACACATTAGTTACTCGCTAATCGCACCCTCTCTCTCTCTGTTTGAGTCTCTCCAGATTGAAATCTGTTGTTTGATGCACTGGGGCAGAGAAGTCAAGTCACCTCAATCCATGACATTAACAAACCTGGGGAGACGAGATAGCAACGAGCAATAGGTAGAACCAGTTTGAAAGGATGAAAATAGTTAATAAACTCTGGTCCTGCTTCCTTTGTGTTAAATGTTTCTATATAAAATGAACGCATCCATTGTTTTATATCCTGGGAGAATGCACAGGGAGGATGGCTTGAACAGTGAATAAATTCATCCCTTGACCTTGGTAAAGCCTGCATGATGACATACAGGCAGCACGTAATGACGTGGTGCTGTTTGTGCGCAGGACACCACCTCTAAACAGTGCGTCAAAACGCATCAGACAGAAAAGAACCCGTCTTGATATAATGAGCTAAAACAGCTCGTCAGATCACTGGGTGGAACTGTCTTGACTGCCACACACAGTGGTCTCTGAAGCTCTTCATATTTTTTTTTCTAAGGTAGTTAATGTTTCCTTTTTGTCTTTGGTATCTGATGACCATGTTGAGCTGTTGGTACGAGTTCACGCATTTGACTGAATAAATTCTGGTTGATTGTGAAGTTGAACAGTGACTGTTGTCATTGTGGTTTCACTTTTGCACATGACATTAACAGACCTGGGGAGACGAGATAACGAGCAATAGGTAGAAAATGTCTCGTTTCTCAACAATACACAAACAATATCAAAAAGTAAATTCCTGTTTGCAGGTTATCTGTTGGTTTTCTGGCACAGTCCAAAAAGACGACTGTTTGGTTAATTGGTCAATCTAAATTCTTCTAAAATGCGAATAGAATATTAAAGACAGTGCTGGGTTTGATTAATTCAGACATTAATGAGCACGTAAATTAATGCATAAGCTATTGTTAAATATCAAAAGCTATTGGAAAGAGAATTAAGGCTTTATTTTTTACAAAGTCTTTGTAGATTAAATTTAGTTACTATGTTAAGGATTTTCCAACACTTAAAATTTATAAACACCAGATCATTTAAAAACCTCTTTCATTACTCAAGAGCCACCAAATCACTTTAAACAGCCTTGCAGCAGTTAGTTGTTGTTATTCCTAAAATAAGGGATTATAATTGGATGGCATTAAGTGAGTGGCAGTTTAATTTTCACCATATGTATCACAGGCTCTATATACCCTGAAATGGTAGCCGGGGTGCCATCACCTGTGAGGACGCTCATGCTTGTGACAGATTCATTTATGATGATATGTCAAAACTGTGGGACCAGGGTTGTGCTACATAAATTTTTATTTTCTACTTGTTTATTGATTCAATCATTTTTTTTTTAAAGCTCAGGATATTTGAGGCCTGCAATCTCTGCCGTCATTACTTGCAGCAGAGATTGCAAGTTGCAATTACGAACAATCAAGATTTTGTTTTTTCCTTTCTGCAGGTGAGCCAGTATCTTTTCCTTTGGTGAAATTTCTCATTTTATTGTACAATTCAGTTGCCAGAGTTCTGTTGCTGAAGTCCCAGAGGTCAGACTAGTTGACCTTTAAGCCAATTTAGCAGACAATGTCACAGCAGTTTAAAATACATTTTGAGGTGATGTTGGCTTTCTAATTTTTCATTAGAAAAGAATATGTTAACCTTGAATGCAATTGGAACTATGGGGATTCTGTGAAGGACTGTGTTATTTTTATTATGATTTGTGGTTGTTGAGTGGTCAGGCAGACATGGTATACCCAGGTTATGGAGAGTAAATGGAGATTTAATGATAAAAAAAAATGCAGAAATCCTGGCACCACAGTGTGAGCAGAGCTAGTAGCAAATCTCTGGTCGCAACTGGTAATCAACTGAAGGCCGACTAGAGACACAGGTGGGTTAAAATACACAGGGAGACAATCAGGGGAAATAAGGAACAGGTGTAACCAATCAAGGGGTAGCCAGGACAACACCAGACTCAATTGACACAAATCAAAAATAAACAGAAAAAAAACAAATGCTCACAGTGTTTTTTATTATTATTTGTTAAAACTGTTACTATGTTCTGACAGTTTAATATAAGAATAAAATTTTCTCTCCTGGATGTTGTAGACTTTGTATTTATCATGGCCAAGAAAAAAACAATTGTTAAATCACTCCAATGTTCGTTCAGCTAAACATATAAGTACTGCAGCAAAGTACTCTGCAAACATCACCTAACATCTACTTAGCAACTTATTTCAAGGCATAATTAATTTGATAAAGTTTATGATTAGTAACTTTGGGAAATGTTTTTTGCAGAAGCCTGGGGTAGCTCTTATTTCTGTGTGTATGAATCTGAGTAATGATATGTTCTTTAGTCTACAATTTCAGGGACGGTTTCCAAAAGTGATTGACTTGTGGTGGATTCACTAGGGGTGTAATGGTACCTAAAAATTTACTTTGTTCGATCAAAGTTTGGTGTCTTTTCGAAATGTTTCATTTAAGAAGAAAACAAGTACATCTGAGGATATTTCTAAACAGCAACTACATCTTCTGAATTCACACAGGCTTTTGAGCAGATTCTTCCACTATCATAAAGATATTTTTCTGGGTGCTTAAAATGTTTAGCATTTCATTTCCTTTCATTTTTTAAGCAGACATTTTTATCCAAAGTGGCTTACAAGATGAGAACATAATGCCAACAAACTTGGCTTCAGTGTTTTCCTTGCAGAGATTTAGTTTCCTTTGTAAAATTTTTGCTTAGATTTATTGATGCATTTGGCTGGCTTCCCATCTATTCATGACTTAGTCTTTATTTTCTTTTTGCTTGGTTTTAATATGTAATAGAAATTTCGGTCGGAATAAAAGTACTTTACTTGCCTTTGATCCATACTCTCAATTTGCTTTTTCCTCATTTTAGCCCTTCTTAAAACTAATAATTTTTCCAACATAAATTAGAAAAGACAAAGGTTAAAAGGAGCAGAAGCTTATTATATCATTAATGCAGCCTTTAAAATACCATTACAGAACAGCAAGAAGACAATGGGCTCTTTGCACGTTGGCTTCTGTGTTTGGGGAAAAGCGGCTGTTTTTTCCAGTCAATTGAAAATGTCATTTTACAGTAGGTGTTTGCAGGGCTTGCCAAAGCTAACAATTAACGATGTACATCGCATTTGTAAAGCAGGATCCAAAGCCCTATCAAACAAATTGGAAAAAGGTTTTAAGATGCACGTCTCGTCATACAATCAATGATACGAAGGAGAGTCTTACTTTAAAGTTCTTTTACCTTTGTGGCTAACATTAACTTTAACTTATGCTAATAGGCAATTTTCTCTGACATTTTACTTCTACAATTGTGCTATTTACATATCTAAACATTCTTATTCTGTCTAATGGACAGAGTTCTTTGTGGTATTTTGTTATTTTACACATTGAATTAAGAAACCAGAGGTGGGGCAAGTAACCCAAACTTTAAAAAGAAAAAGGTCCGTGGCGATGTACAAGCTTACCATGTGTACAATTGACCCTGCATCAGACCCTGCGAACCTTTGTAATCCTAAGGTAGATTGGATTTTCAGTTCTTCGATCTGCTTTGTTAGGGCTTTTATTTCTTCTTTTAATTTCTCGTTTTCATTTATTCCCACGTCCAGGCCAGCTGGTTCTAGGACAGAGCAATAATTATGATCTGCAGAAGTGCATCGCACAGGTGGCTGTCCGGCTCTGGTCTGTTCACAAGTTCCCATACACTGGCTCCCATACACAGGCTGAACACAGAAGTTGTTCCATTGAAATAACACTGGAACGGCTCCTTTATTTACCATTCTTCTCCCACCAGCAGTTTTAGGCTGAAGAAGCTGATCCGGAAGGAAGTGAAGGCTGCAAACTTTGCTGTGCGGTGTTTGCTATGCTCGAGTTTGTCAAGAGAAATATTTGTAAGCCATCGTCTTTTTAAGTCAGGATCGCTTGGAAATCCATGAAAACTTTAACGGCCATTATATTTGGAAGACGCTGTTCACCGTGGAACACAACAGTGTTCATGGTATTGTTTCTCTCAAAGCGGAAAAAAATGAGCCGCACTTCTGCGTGTGGATGTGACCTCAGCACCGTAAGTGCAAAGAGCCCATTGTTGTCCATTTTCAGTCTTCACACTAGATGTCAATCTAAAGAAACGCGTTGCTATCACAGAGAAGAAAAAATATTTTGAGCGCTATGACGTTACAATGTGATGCTTGTTCAATCGTGATATAATATTGCATAAACATGACAGATATTTTGTGTAAACATAGAAAATAGACAATTTGTCTAGTTTATGTTACTGTGCTTTTGATTTCTTGTCTTGTGAATATATATTTTTATTACCTAAATATAAAACAAACATGGTCATGCTTTAATAGCTGAAGTGTTTAGTATGCATAAATTTCAACAAGCAAGTATTTTGCTATCTTCCATGTAAAACAAATAGGTCTTTATGTCAAAGTCGCTCAACCTGCACTGTTCATAATTACATTCCGTTCAGGTATGTGCCTGTCTCTAAGTCACTAAACACGGTTAACTGCTCATTTTCAATTTTTTTTTTAATTTTTAGACGCAATTTCAGTTCCATCAACATGAAATTTGTATTCAGACATACTCTTCATGTTCAGAAGACTGCTTTTGCAATATTGGTGCAGCCTGGGAAGTGATAAGGTGTAAGTGAACTCTTGCAAGGTTGAAAACAGGAAGTGAAATACAGCGCAAGGCATTCTGTGTCAATACAACCATAACAAATGCGCGTTTCCACCATTAGCGGATAAAATGGCTCTTGGTCAGACGTGGAGCGAACAGGAAGTAAAGGGCCTCATCCAAATACGGTCAGAAGAAAATATATTCCAGCTACTGGTAACCACTCACAAAAACTAGGTTTTAGAGCTAATTAGTGTGAAAATGGAGGCCTTGGGATTCCCTCGTACAGCTGCACAGTGCCACACTGTGACTTTGCCATCAATACATCAAAATATGTGGCATGCTAAGGACAAGTGGAAGTTCAGTTGATGCGAAGGACAAGTTTCCTTGGTATGATGAACTAGATGTTATTCTTGGAACTCGACCCAGTAGCAGCTGGTTGTGGAGTCCTACCAAAAGAAGCCTCCACTATATGTCTTTTTCAGAGGTTTTTGCATCGATTTCTTCAGTAGTTCTTCGTGCAGGGCCAACACGGGCTATGGGGAAGAGAGAGGAGAAGTTGTTTGAAAAAGAGCTGTACAAATAAAATTAGTTACTATTATCATTACAGTTATTTTTAACTCAAATGTGACCAGTTTCCCTTTACTTCATACTGTGATCTATTGTTGTGCAAAGTTTCGTGTTTGTCTCATCTTCCAAGCAAATGTAGGCATATTTTACTAGTTTTATTGTGCAAAGTTCTTTAAAGGGTACCGAACAATTTTAGAGGTAGAGCCACAGAAAGTTATCTCAGCAACGTTTACAGTCATTAACTGTCTACATATTTTGAAGTAGATGTTTATTAACCTGAACACTATTTTAAAAATGGAAAAGCAACTTCTTAATTTTTGCTGCTGTATGAGAAATGTTGTACTTAAGACATGGGCCAAGCGCCCCATCTCTTTAAAACTTAGTGACACCCTTGCTGCTATGCAATAGAGTGATTATCAGTCAAAGTCACGTCAGCAGCAACTCTGCTGCGCATGTCGCCTTCAGAACACAGACAAGAATGTTATTCTAGCTATTTAAAGTTAGGCTAATAAAATTATTTACACCTCCCCACCTCTTGCAGATCGCCTCTCTTTGTTGGGCGCAAGTCCCATACGCAGCTTTGCGGCATCTGTAGTTGTCAGAGGTTTTATTTTTAGCACAGCGTCTCTGTACCTCACACCGCCTCGTTCAACCCGTTGCATTTTTAATTTCTGAAGGAATAGTTCATCACCTGCCCTGATGGATGCAGCTGCATCTTCGTTTTCCCTCTTAATTGTGACCAAAAATAGGTCATAATATATCATTGTATTTTATTTGTACTTTGCATGCTAAATGTAAATTAAAAAATAAAAACATACATTTTAGGAAAACTGAGTATCCACTGAGTAACACCAACAGAAATAACTCTTGGATTCAGCACATCACAAATGGCCGTATCTCCTGAAACTGAACAAGAATGATTTTCCTACGCTCCAATTTAACATGAGCTTTCACAATTTTTATTCTGTACAAATATATTTAAGCATGTCAGCACTTAACTGCATTCATTATGTGAGAAAATAAACACATTTTTTCTGTTACACAAAAAACTGAAGAAGGTGCAATGCCCCTTAATTGCTGTCTCTTTGTCAAGCTTCACATAGAGGAAGCCATCACTGAATGTTCTCACAATATGGCTTTTCAATAACTATTGAAGAAATCCCGTTTTACACATAAAGATACCAAAATAATATCTTCTGTTTCGAAATATTGAAAATTCAGAGTGAACTCAATTCCCTCAGCTGTGTCGCTATTCTAGCTCACACACAGACAAAGTCCGCTAGCATTAGCTGCAATTAGCTTTCAGAAATGTGTCTCGTTTTGAAAACAATACTGATCACAAACTGCATGACGTGACTCAAGCAGTTGTATGTGGAACCGCACTAAATAACTGGAACATCACTAAAGAACTTATTGCAACTAAGGGACAGAAAGGTAAAAATTACGCTGACGTGCCTATTTTAGTATTTAGTATTTTCATTTACTTATAACTTGTTTTTCATCCCTCTACATGTAATAGGAGGCACTTTCTGCAATGTCTTTTTTTTGCCTTTTTTTGGACAATAGTCCATTTATTGAATGGTGAAAAATCTCCTTTCAGATGTTGATCAATTATCCAAAAGCATTTATAGGAATAAAATCACAATTTTGCTATTAAACTTCCACAATCTCACAATGTTTTGGTTTTTTCCACTAATGTGACCAGACTTAATCTCTCACTAATACCATGTTTTTTCTATTAATCATTACATAATTGTCCATGTTAACAGGATTGGTCTGGTGACTGTATTATACACACTGTCAATGGTTTTCAGCTCAGAATAAACAGTGACTGAAGCTTTCGCTGATAACAGCTTGCACCTCAGATACTGGGTGTTAAGATGCCAAACATGAAAATAATTCGTTTGAACCCTGAGCAAACAGAAGACGAAGGCAATTCTGAGTATTTACCAAACATAAAGCCACTTATTAAAACATAATTAAAATGCCGCGCATTCACAATTATTACAATGAATCATCAAGTACCCTTGTAAATGGGTAAAAAAAAAAAAAAAAAAAACGGCTCATGCATCAGAGCAATATGAAGACGAACCAATATCTGATTTTGAGACTTTCTTGTTTGATGTTGACTGTACTAACTACACCAGAGTGCCGTCCATTAAAGCACTGCTTCTCAATTCCAGTCCTCAGGCCCCCCCTGCTCTGCATGTTTTAGATGTGCCTCTATTTCAGAACAGCTGATCCAAATGATTGCATGACCTCTTCTGCAGTCATCAAGAAGCCTTTTAATCACCCACATATTCAATCCAGATGTGAAAGAAGGGAAATACCTAAAACATGCAGGGCAGGGGTCCCCGAGGACTGGAACTGAGAAACACTACATTAAAGTAAGGATATGCTATTGCAGGTGAGGGCATACATTTGTTGTTCACTTGCAAAATTATCTTGTTCTTCTGTTTTCAAGTGCTTTGCATGAACCTCTTAGCCTCGTCATTCAAGCTGGTTTGCATCATAGGATTTAATTTTAAAAACCATTATCTCAAAAACATCCCATGTCACCATCTGAACTGCAAATTATCTCCCATCTTCTCTACTCCTAATTGCACTAAAGGCCTGCAACTCACTACTTGGCTATCATTTTGGTTCTTTCGTGGTACCTCAGTCGCTCCCAAGTTCAGTGATTTTATTTAGGTGCCGTTGCTCTAAACTTAACCTCGGTAGAAAAGATCAAATCATATATTATATCTCTGCCTGAATTTGACAAGTAGCCGACTAAGAAATGTCGTCTCTCTTCTGCGCTCAGCTTGACTGCTAGAGCTGTGACCTATCTCCCATTTGATCACAGAAGAGATGCGAGATTGTTCAGGGTGAGATATTATTACAGGAAATTCACAAATTCACTCCATTTCAGTTTTGCTCCTTTCTAATGCTGCGATTTTATGTAATAGATCAGACCACTGCCTTTTGCAGCAACTGAAATATGAGGTGATAACACCACTCTTGGCTTTGCTTCCTTTAGTAAATCTGTAGTTGACGGAACGTGAAAATGTTCACTGACTGTGTTATTTTGATGATGACATGATTTTTGGCATTTTTATTTAGTTTGCTACAAGACTGAATTCATACCAAAGCAATCAAGATATGATTGGAGTGAAGACTTTAAGTCGTTCAGCACATTTTTATGTAATCCTGTGGACTCTTTGTTACTGCACTTTCAATATAATCAATAGTATACAGACGTTTTGATTTATTACGTGGATACAAATATTTTTATCTTGTGTTTAAATGTTTTCATTTAGATGAATTCACATGGTTCGTTTTGGGATCTACGTCCAAAACGAACACCACTACTGACAAAAAAAAAAAAAAAGAAAAGACAAATAAATGATTTGATGAATAATTTGTGAAATATTCTGTGAACTGATGAGTTAATCGGGTTTGGTTCTGCCTAGCGTGAAACTGAAACCTCATTTCAGATAAAGAATATTATAACGACATTCACAAATGATTCTCGTAGCGTGATGGTCTGGGATTGCTTTGCTGCCTTCTTACCAGGACTACTTGCTGATTGATGAAACATGCTTTAATGGACAACATTTGAGCAAACATTTGGTTACCTTTTTAAGGCTCAATTGTCTAAAATTAGACGAAACCTAAACTAAATACGAGTGAATAGATTTTGATTGAAATGAAGTAGGAACATGCCGTCGAAAATAACATTAGACATTTGATGACGTTACACCTGTAATCATCTGATGATAGTCTAAACATTCATTCTCAATACCTGTTGAGTTTACCTTTAATTGGATACATTTCAATCTGACCACTAACACATTCTTTCTACCACCTACCACCCTACCACTTGCTACAGTGAATTATCTGTTATTTAGGAAATATTATCATTCCATACACTAGTTTCACAACCACTTCACCATATGTGCTGGCAGCCTTATGTTTCCTCTAAAGGTTAACGCACATAAGTCGGTTTGTGTGAATTTAAAATTTTTGTCTGTCAAGTTCCCGACATTGACTACAGCAGTGGCTTATACATCTTCAAGGGCCCATTAATTTACATATGGAAGCTTCATAAATGAGGCCCTTGGAGATCACCGCAAACGTTGTTGTTAAAGGAAGAGAAAAACAAGAACACAAAAAAGTTTATGCTCTCACTGGTACAAGAGCTGGTTCTCAAGGCTTTAGTTAATGCAAAGAAGATTGTAAAAGTTATAGGACAGTTAGTGGCAGAGAATTAATGACCTTGCAGTTTCCTTTTAAAATAAGTGTGAGTAATGCTTACACAGTGGAGACACTTGTAGTAATGTTTAGTACACTTCTTTTTTTTTTTTTTTTACAGCATCCGTGCCAATGCCTTTTTGCTGCGGATACACACGTACGCTTCAGTTCCGCAGTGTTCTTTTACAGCATTTTTAATGCCAGCTGCACACACAGTCCCTCAAAATAGGGATGAGGCGTGAAGTGATGTAATCAAGTTTTCAATTACATTGATTAATATGCTTTGGAGGGTTCCCAGAGAGCTCTGAGAGATCTATGAGGTAGGATTTGGGAGGAAAGTGATGATTAGTTTTTAGTATGTGCGCGAGGGAGGGAGGGTGAGTGAGAGGGAGAAAACCTGATGAGTAATGTAGTTGGATGAAATAGGTTAATGCTAATAATTTATTGTTTCCGTGCCAACAACAGTTTTCAAAAAAAGAAGATTGGGAAAGGCTCACACAGGTAAAGATCTTTCCAATATACATTCGTAGCTTTTTTTTTTTTTTTTTTTTAAACACCTAAAATTTTGTTCTCACTTGCTCTGATGAAGGGTTTGATGTACTGTAGATGATTTTCATTGGAGAAGCAAGGTCAGATTAAAATATAATCTATTGGATTTTTCCCCCATTGGAATGCTTTCCTAGAATCACCACAGTAGTTTTCATGAGGAACAAGTCAAACCTCATAAAAATAATACAAACATTCTGAATCTTTGACGCTTGGGGTTTATCAAGAACTAGTCATTCTTTTAGCAAACAAGTTTTTGGGTTTTTAAATTAGACAATTTAAAATTTGACAAACTGTTGGGTTAAAGTTTCCTGTCCTTGATTTTGCATGTGTACATGATATTCATAAAGACTTAGATAATATCCAATCAATGTCATCATGTCAGGATTGCTAAAGTAGGGTCCAAGAGCATGCACATTCAGAGGCAAATGGCTTTAATAAAGGAAGACACATTAAACGTCAGGGAAGGCCTTGGGTTAGCAAGCAGCTTTAGGAAACCATGATGGAGCAAGAGACATGATGCAACCGGAATCTTAAATGCACTTTAGAGGGAGTGGAAGAGTCAAAAGAAGCAGAAGAGCAAATTACAGGTGAGTGGGTGAAGCTGGGAAATGGAGTAGGTAGGAGCAAATGAGTAAATTTTTAACAGCTGCGAAAGGAATGAGAAGGAGGAAAGAAATCCAAGGCTAATAAAACAGTAAAAAGGAAGAACTATTAATCAAAAGAAACTAATCCAAAACCCAAATTATCCAACTAACTGAACTGACACAAAGGATAAACAAACATGGACATAAATGTGGGTATAAACAGTAAAGAAATGATCAAACCACACAGACACTGAGGAAACTAAAAACAAAAATGATACATCAGACATTCAGCTTTCTTAAAGAAATCACAACATTTTCACTAGACAGTACAACACTCACAGTTAGATTTTTTTTAGACTAATGCAGTTTTTCCCAAAGATTTTCTTCTGGGCCTCATCAGTGGTTCCCAAAAACAATGAGCTCCGAGTCCATGAGGTTAAAAGGCCTCGTTGCCTTGACCCTGTTATTTAGTTCGGACCACAGATTTTTCCAAAGATTCAAGGCAGGCCTCTGGCGGGGTCACTCCAGCATGTTCATATTACTTCCAGCCAGAAAAAAAAACATTTTGGTAAGATCAAAAAAATAATTCAAACCTAACTGTGCCAGGAGATGAATAATGTTGAGCTTCTGTATGTTTGAACTGGTTTTTCTTTTCTCTTTCAGTTTTGCTGCAAAGTACTGATTATTTGTGTTTATTAAACAAAAACATTTCTAATATGGATCAACAGGTATCCTTTTGTTTGCAACCCACGTTTAATGAGTTGTTTTTAAAACAACAAAAACAGACCCAAAATTAAAATGGCAAAGATTTTTGCAAGGTGGAGAGCAGACTAAATGACCTTTGGTATAATTAGCTCCAGTTCAAATTAGCAGCATGAGTGATGTTTTCATAGCTTTTGTGTGTCACAGGACAACTATGAGTGTTGTACTGTGATTTTTTTTATAGAAATTGGTGTTGAGTTAGAGACTAAAATGTTGAGAAAATATATGTAAACAAATCATAAAAGATTAACCATTGAAACTCTCATGTATGTTTTTTTTCATATACCTTGCATTTTATTCTCCAAATAACTTGCAAAATCTAATTACCTGCTATGGAGAACCGTACATTCGTTGTGAGACTGCGTGTTCAGGCTTAAATAAACACACATCTCACAGCCGCCTTATCATGGTGGTTATAGACCCGGGCTTATTCTGCTCCACTGACAGCTACCTTTAGAGCTAACTAATAGCCCTGCCACCCACCTTTAATTGGAAATCTATGGCTGCATTTATTCTAGAGCACAGCTGACAAGCGCAAGTCTCCACGTTTATGTATTATCAAAGTGCAAACAATCAATTGTGAGTAGACAGCACCTGATATTTCATGCCCAATGCCTTTATCAATGCATTAGCAGGCAGAGAAGATGGGATAGAGCGGCTGGGGATCAGATGGTAGAGTACATCATATGAAAGCAGTCCTTTGGCTGTACACCTCCGTGATGTATGGTGTCATCATATGCAGCAGATGTGCAAAAGGTTAAAGGACAGCGGCTTTCAAGAGCTTCCAATTAAATGTTTGCATCCTTTCCCAGACCTCCGTGGCCTTCATCAGCTGAAGAGCTGATCCCTCTAAAGTGGTCCGCACATCTTTCAAACACCTTGTCTGAAAGGCAAGATAATTAAACTCACTCAAAAAACGCTGCTCAGTCGTAATGGTGACTCAATTTTATGTAGCTGTGGAGTAGTTACTTGGTCTGATCAAAAACACAGCATGAATGGTCTGACCATTTTAAATGTGTAAGAAAGCAAGCAGAGTTTAATTTATTATATTTTGAATTCGAAAAAATGATAAGTGCAGGGTGTCAATACCTAGTTTAAATTTATGACATTCTTCCAAGATTTACATTACAATATATATGAAACTATGTTAAAACTCAAATTATATGAAGTCATGTAATTATATATATATATATATATATATATATATATATATATATATATATATAAATATATATATATACATACATACATAGTATTTTTTTTTAAATATATTACTTCTTGAATTAATTCAAGAAGTAATTGAATTAATTCAATTACTTGAGACTTATTTATGAGTCTCAGATCTCATAAATAAACCTGAGTCAACAATTGTTTTTGAAACCCTGTATGAGTCACAATCTGTAAAAATCTGGGTTTTTTTACTTTATTAAATTGAACTGAAAAAAAAGCTTTTTCTTTGAGGAAACCCATTAGGGAAAACTTGGCTGCGTTTCTATAAACTTTGTGATTTACAAAAACTCCATATTATCCTATTTCCACCCATTCCTTCATCCATTAGCAGGGCTCTTCAACTTTAATATAGAAGTTTGTCTTGGTGAAAGGTTATTCTTTTTTTTTTCCAACCAGGTTTTTATCTCCTTCAGCACGTCTCTTCTCTTTCACCAGCTGTAGTCCTGCTCTATGCTGCACCCAGAAGGAAACAAATGTTTTATATTATATATCACAGGCTTTTCTGAGTATCCAGTCATTCCTTCTCTATCTTCTCCTCTTTTCTTCTCTGCATCTGTACTTTTATTCATAAGGTGATCTAGCGTTTTTTGGGAGATTTCGCTCGCATTCCTCTTCTCTTCTGTCGCTGGAAGCCGATGCGTTACATTTGCATGAGTTTTAAAAGTTGCAACACGTTCTTGTTCTGTAATTTTAAGAGGTTCTCTCAAATCAGTTCAAAGGCCTTCATTTTAATAAACATGGACTTTGCTAAGAAGAAGCTTCAGGCAACAAAAACAATGTTTTTATTTTTTTGTTACAGTCCTGAAAGAAAAAAAATCTGATAAATGTTCAAGGCCCTGAACCTATCACATCATGGCTGTATTGAACTATCTCTCACATATCTAAGGAAATCCACTTTAAATATTTTCTGTGGCCTATGCTCAGTGTCAAGTGTATAATCATAATCTGGTTCATCATCAAACCTATGGTTGGTTCTGTTTGCGAGTTGAACACTAAACAGAACTAGAATATACGAAAAATACTGGTTTGAGCAGGTTTAGAAGCTGCTTGTTGCAGCGATTCGAAATCTGACTATAACCCTTCAGAAAAGGTTGAGAAACTTAACCAAGTCAAGGTTGAGATGAGTTCACAGCAAATATATTTCACTCTTTAGTATGACATTTTTATTTGCCTACCTTGCCTAATTGATATACATGTTTTGTGTTTATATAAAAATAAAATATGTTGGTATTTAATGAATTGCCCCTCGCTGTCCCAACAGAGACCAACCTCGATGCAGTCTTATGTGTGAGAGCAGACAAGTTTGCCTGAGAACAGCATGAATAAAAAGTGAGATCAAACTGTTTTCTGAGAACAGCTTCTACCACTCCTGGAAAGAAAATTGTTAATGATCCAAGTATTTCTCGCATCAAGGAGCAATGTGTCAAATGGTAGATGCAATGACAAAGTAACCTCATCATCATAACACAGAAATGTCTGATCTCTGGCAAAGAAACTGACCAGGCCTCCTTCCCCTCCTCCACTGAGAAGTAGAAGTCAATTTTTAGAAGTCAATAAATACAAAATATAAATACACAAAGCTGTTTTAAAATCGCGATTTAATTTACCAAGGGAAACTATCTTGGTAAATTAAATGTAGCTGTTTCAGTAAATTCACTGAAACAGCTACATTTAAGGGTTTTCAACCATTAATTTGGCTAGACTGTTGCAAGACCTTCACTTATTGATTCATTTTCTAATAAATCAATAAATACATGGGGTGCTTCCAATTATTCCATTATTCCATAACTCTGACTGCCCATGGATATTCTCATTCTGATTCACGATTGTAGGCTAGATTGCAAACTTCATGCTTTTATTAAGAACAGCAAGTTTTCTGGAAACACCATACCAGTCCGAGACAAATGTTGCTTCACCACTGTGTTCAGCTGTAGGTAAGAAGTGTTTGGCTTAAAGGTCTGATGGAGTCTCAACTCCTCACCCCATCTTAAGGTTGTGGGGGCCTTGGTGGTGTTTCACAGCTTCAAACTCTCCCATGACTGCCATCTTGGGTAAGTCTCTTTCTTTTTGTTGAATTATTAAAACTGATGGTAATTGGAGCCACCAAAGTGGCAACTTTTTATGTTTAACGGGCAATATTTATTTTAAAACCGGATTTTTCTTCACTACAAATATCTTTGGCTAATATTGAGCTTAACTGAACAGAAAAACTGAAATAAATATGTCATAGAAATTTTTCATGAAAATAATTTACACAGCTTCAGATGTTCAATGAATATGTTTTGTGTCAGGCCTAAAAAGAAATCTAACAGCTTACTTTATGTTGCATCAGCTAAAAACAGCTTGGAATTAACTATTGAGTGATGCAAAGTTAAAGCAAAATATGTTAGTGGGTAAATGACTATATCATTTTCCCCACAATGTTCAGGTTTTTTTTTTTAACTACCTCGTTTATAACAAATCTCATATGCAATGACTTATCATCTAAAATAACCTCAATAGCATACATTTTATGAGGGGACGAAACATAAAAGTGTTGCCTTTCTGCTGTTTGAAGCTTTATATCAAAGAAAATAAAAGTCCTGGTTATATATCAAAAAATCTTTCAATGTGTGTGTGATTGTAGGTGTTCCACGCTCATCAGAACAGATGACAGCAGACCACCAGTTGCTTCTCTGCTGTCATGAGAATAGATCAGTAGATGCTTTGGTCCAACTTTGTGATGGAAAGCAGGGCTGACATGGGCTTTGACTTACTGCGAGTAAAGACTGGGAGATTTGAGCGAGCGTACATTTAGATGTGAGGTTTTGTGTGCCTATTATTGTATAATTTTACGCAGTGGAACATGAAAGCACGAAATCAAGATTTTTAACAAAGCTTTTATGAACTCAATAAACCCATAAGTCATTGTTGGGCACTTTCTTTTTCTCCATATTCACATTTATTTTGTCTAAAACCTTTGATTTGCTCTCACTCCAAAGACGAAGCAATTGTCTCAGAGCCCATGTTGTAAAATTTTTACCACTACATCTGTACTGTTGAATGTATTTATTTTTCTAATCAGTATTTTTAATACAACTTGTGCCTCTTCAGCAGAGGCACGCACATTTGTCAGGCTGCATGAGGGTTTTGAAAGGTGATAGATGACGAGTGAAGAATTAGCATAGTAATTGATAATTACTCAAAGATCAGAGGGGCCATTGTTTCTTAGACGTCTCAACATGTTTTCCCTCAGGTTTAGGTCAGCTCTAAAAGGAGAAACATAATTGAGTGCTTTGTGGCTTAATTAACGAGCTTGCTCTAATTACAGAAAACCGAATTAGGCAAAGGGCCACTGAAACATGTGCGCACACTCGCAACTTCCTTTCTTCTTCCATGGTCCCATAAGTCATGTGGAACATAAGGAGCACGTGACAAAGTAGATAGCTGATGAGTCGATGAAAAGCGCTGTTTGAAATGTACCAAGATTCTTTATGATATTTGAATAGATGATGCTTTACTTTCTTTAGGCTCTATTGTTATCATGAAATGATCTAAAATACTCTCAAGGCTTAGAGCTGGAAGGCATTATGTGTCCCACCACATTGGGAACACAATCTATTCTTCTCCTGCAGCAGAAAAACAGCTGAAATATTTATAATTTTTGACCAACAAAGTTGCTACATTGAAAAAGAAAGTACATCTTGTCACACTTGTAGTTGCCATGTCATGTATTTTTTAGATAATTCCACCCAAAATGTAATATTCAGAAGACCATTACACCAAATGCACACAAGGCCTGATTTTTATCCAACGTGTCTGAAATGACTTGCACAAAATAAATGTAATGTATTTTCACAACACGCAATTGGTGGACAGTGTTGAGCATCAAAGAGTAGAGTTACCAGTGGGAGTGGGAGTGGATGCCTCTGACGGTGAAATATATTTTCTTTACAAATGTGACAATTTAAAGGACAATAGACATGCTTTCCAACGGTGGACCACTTATTATTGACACGCATTGTTATTAAAGAGGTGGTAGTTGTAGAGAGCTCAGAAAAATGTTTAATAATACATAAGAGAAACCTGCCAAAACAAAATCCAAGGTTGAAGGTTGAAAATTTTCAGCTGACGACCATTAATCTGAAGGAGAGCAGAAATACACGGGGGCAGACTGGAGCAGGTCTGTACAGTATTGAGCAAATTAACCAAAAACAAAACAACAGGGATATACTCAGAATTGATGAGTGGAAGAAGAAAGAGCTGAGATTAATGAGCAGAGTGGAAGCAACTGGGAGCCAAATCAGAGAACCGAGACAGAGGGAATCAAAGACAATGATTGGCAGAACAGGCATTGTTCTGCCTGTTCTGGAAACTGATAAGTATCACACATATTGGAAACTGATAAGTATCACACAAACAGAGCACAACCAAGCACTGCAAAATAAACGTCTCAAAACTAACAAAAGACTGGAAAAATTCAGAAGAAGGCAAGTAGTAAAGGACCAGAAGCATCTGAAAAGGCCAGACTATCCAATGCAAAACAGAGAGCTGCTGACAGGAAACTGAAGACATGATAAACAGACATGACAGATTGTTACAGTGAACTCACAAGATGCAGTGTCTTGCAAAAGTATTCGGCCCCCTTGAACTTTTCAACCTTTTTCCGCTTTTCAAAAGATATGTTTCACTCACAGCACTCTTTTCTCTGTTTATATTGGGCACATCACAGCAGGACAAATGATGTTCCACCATTGTGCAACACAAGCAGATTCTAGCCAGCCTCTTATGCTTTTTGCTAGGCAACCCACCCATAATTTCTTCTTTATGTTTGAAGCTTTTCAGGCTTCAAATATAAAGATCTAAAATTATCATTATTTTGTGAAGAATCAACAATAAGTGGGACACAATCGTGAGGTGGAACGAAATTTATTGCATATTTTAAACTTTTTCAACAAATAAATAACTGCAAAGTGAGGCGCGCAATATTATCCGTTTTTAATCCAAAGGCAGGATAAACATAAACCCAGTTATATATTAGCTCAAATTATTGCATCAGAGAAAGAGTGTACACTAAAACCTCCTGTGACTGATTTCAAAGTGAATCAGCTAAAGAAATAAATGGAATATACTATATACTGACAGATGAACTATAATTTCTTAAAACAAAAAAGCAAGGGTCAGAATTAAATTGTTTTTTGTTTTTCTGCGCTTCTCCTTTTCTGTTAATTGATTGTCTTGTGCAGCCCTTTCTGCAGAGGTCTACCATATTAAAAAAGCGTGTGAAACATTTTTTCTTAAACTTCTACTGTTTGCAAAGAGCAGATAAACTGTAAGCTCTGATAAAGTCAGGAATTGCTTAAAATAGACATACTTGCAATAAACATCTAAAAACAAGTATAAATTCACATTTTATTTTTGCACATAAAGTGAGTAAAAAGTTCCTAGATCACAGCAAACACAATTCAGATCTGACCCAAAACCTTCAGAAAGAGAATGGCGAAGACGAAATGCCTTTTTGAGTAATGGAGTGAGTTCAAGCATACATCTAAATCAGCAAAAGAAAAAGAGTGTCAGAAGTAAAACAAACAAACAAAAAACATTTTTAAGGTCCTCTGACGAATGCTAAGGACAACAGATGTCTCCATAGTTTTCCGATTTGGAAAACGTTTCCAAAATAACCAAGTCTAGATGCTGACAGACTCATATTGTAAAAGACTAGATGTTTAAACTGAACAGTACAAAGTGTTATACTGTCAGGTTGTTGCCGTTTTATTTTCTTCTCGTAGATTTGTTTGTTTTTCAGTTGAATTGTACAAAGTCTATTTGTAAGGCGGGGGGAAAAAAATGATTTCAAATATTTTATCATGGTCTGTTTTTGAATGCTTGTAACATGGGTGTTGCATCACTCTGAGAACATTTTGTTGTGATAAATGGCTTTTGGGTTGGACCGCCATTCATCACAGAAACGTGCACACCCCTACGCAACAGACAGGCCACTCGATGTTTGCTTCAGGTAACCGCTGCAGGCATTAATTACAGGAAAAATGCCGTTTGAAGGAAGGCTTGCACTTTGACATAAATCCTCAAAGGACGGATCAATTCCCCCCCCCCCCAAAAAAAAAAAAAAAAACACGGGCAGTTTGGAAAAGTGCTTACCTTGTCATAGGTTTATGTTTCGGCTCCCATTGCTTGTATTCAATAAGTAATATTAAATTATTTTTCAAGTAGCTAAATGCTTTCCTTGCATTTTTCACCACTTTTTCTTTTTCTGGATACATTCTTCTCTTTTCCAATCGGCTCATTTATATTCTTGGCTTAAACGAAATCCGCAACCTCTTGGTGTAATCCTGCTCTGATAAGACCACAACTGCTTCTCCTCTGCAATCTAATGTGGTGAAGGTGTTTTTCAAGTTAATGACTGGCACGATTCCTCTCCCTCAAATAATACCATCCCGTCAAACGTGAGCCAGATGAAAGGGAAGCCTCTGCGTAGATAGGAGGGGGTGAAGCAGCTGTTAGTCAGCAAAGGACAGGGATGCCTGTCCGTCTTCCTTATCTCTGACTTTCTGCTGGACATGTTTGCTCTTCCCTCGCCCGCCTTCGCCTCTGATGTCAGACGGAGCGAAAACCCCGGGTGTGCGCCATCGAGATCCAGGGAACTGTTGGCGCCCTCTCGCAGGGCCTGTAAAGGCTCCGATTTCCATTTCAAAGCCGTCTCCTTTTTGCTGCTACAATTCCATCCAAGGCAATTGTTAAACGAACATTCCTAACTGCTGACTATGCCAAAGATATTTTGAAAACGATAATAAAATAAAATGAAAAAAGAAGAAGAAAGATGGAGATGTATGCATCGGTAATGAAGAGAAGAGAAGGTAGTGCGGGCACGATCAAAGGTATGGTAATGCCTACGGTAAAAAGCTTGGGAGTGTGCGGGGCTGCTGGAACACTGGGGTCCGGGGCAGACACTGAACAACTGGAGAAGGGCGTCTTCTGGGAAAGTTGTGTGGGGAGAGAGGAGGAGGATGTATTTATACGGTTATGTGGCGCTGCAGCTACGGATAGGCAGTTTCGAGAGTCTCCCAAGAGGAGGCACCTGGCAGCTTTTCAGCTGGTTTGCGTCCCTTTCTGCAAGCTTTAATCATTTCAACAAGCAGCACATGTTGAGTTTCTGTCTTTCAGAGACAAATCATTTGTCCTTCTCTCAGGGAAGGTTTATTTAGGCAGTCAGGAGACAGCTTATGCTCTTGCATTAGAAAAGAAAAAAAACATGTATATATATATATATATATATATATATATATATATATATATATAGTATGTTATATCTTCTTGGAGCAATAATTTTTAAGTCAAATGATGGGGAAATGTGTGAGCTGAGAGAATGGACTGTTAAATTTGTTTACTGTATCTACACACAGTGTTGAATTATGACAGTGCCATGTATTCAATTGAATGCTCCATGTTCTCAAAAATTTGGAAATTTGAGATTAACCAATGTTTAGCAATGGCTTTAAAAAACAAACAAAAAAAAAAAGATAAAGTCAAACTTTGGGATTTTATAAGTTTGACCTTTGGAAAAATGTGCAGTGGAGGAAAATGCTACATACGCCCAGACTCCCACAGTGTGGTATAATTCTGTTCTGTGATTGTTAGAGAACATTATGGGACAAACAGGATTATGATGACCAACCAAAACATCAGTCGGTTCAGAGATGAAGCTGAGGAGTTTAGAATCAGAGTTCGGTTGCAAAAGCTTCTCACACGACACTGTTCAGTGATGGAATATGTTCATACCAAGTTTAGAGCATCCGACTAATAGAATTAGAGTATTGATCAGGAGAGAAAATTAGAAGTTTATTGTAACTCTGGTGTAGCTGGAGAGGTTTGCTGCTCAGGTGGAAGAGCACGCTCGCAGGAGAAATACTTTGGCTTTGGCTCTTTTGGAGAAGCGAGGGGAAGAAACGCGCTGCTGGGTAAAAAAGGCCACAAGACGTCCTTTTTAGAAGCTACAAGCTCGAATTTATGAGACCTAAACTTCTGGCTGACTTTAACAACAAGCGGCAGAAAAGCAACCCTGCAGATTAGCCCGAACACTTCATTGCTATCGTGACACAGTGTTCACATTTTTATTTACGAAAAGAAAAAAAAAAAAAGATATAATTTTCCTTCGATTTTACAACTCTGGAAAACCTTATGATGGGCCATTGAGCAGAACATTTTGAACTGTATTTCAGTGTTTTAGTTGCATCGTACACAGCTCTACTTTACACTGACAGCTATTTGGGCTCAGCATCCAGAAAGGAAGGTCACAGACAGGAAGTGGAAGCAGCCAAAGCGGCCATTTCTTCGAAATCAACTTCACTGTACGACGCATAAACTGTTAAATGAAGATAGAATTAAATTAAGATTCATTGGTGCAACAGTACAACAGGAATGACAGTATAATTACGGCTTTCATAACGATAGGTCTTGTGGCCGTGAGGGGATGGCGGGTACTTTACAGCGCTCCTCCCTGACATTACTTGAACCCAACCAGCAAATCTAGTTAATGTCTTTCATGTAGATTTGAGGGTGGGATGCTCTTTAGACACCGAGAATTGAATTTATTGCAACATTTCACCTTAACACAGACACACATGCGTACAATCGAGATGAGGATTGGTAGCTAGGAGCAGACAATGCCTAATTGCTACTTCGCACGCTCCTTGACCCCTGCAGTTCACCAAGGGTCACGACTGGTTTAACAATTACTGGGGCTTCTGACAGAAAGGGGTATTCTTTTCCCCAAACCATTACCAATTACACAAAAAAATTAACTCTTTGGATGAACATAAAAAACTAAATCATGGAAAGGATTTCCAGCTGATTACTTTATTTCACCACTATAAAACGATTATCTTGCCTGGCCTTGTGTGATTTTCCATAATCTCACGTGATCTTGCTCGTCAGTCTGACTGTAATGAATCATGTTATCTCAACATGATTATTTTTTATAAACGTTACATTGTTGAATTTTTTGTTAATCCAAGATTTTTTCATGTTTTCGTTTGAAACATGAAATTATTGCGTTATAAGTACATGATATTCTTTTGTTAATGTAATAACCCCCGAAGTAAATTTTTTCTTTGAGTGCACAGCTACTCAACGATTTAACGATATTTTCATCCATAAAACGTTACGTCTAAAGTGAATTAAAGGCTCAACTGCAGAGCAAAAGTATTTTTAATTAGAGTCCAAACACAGATCCATCAGTAAGAAATTGCAACACAATCGCACACCGATTCTCCAAGACAGCAGCCACACATTTATATTTTTACACCCTTTGACATGACAACTGTAAGGCTTTTCATTCTGAGCCAACAAACAGTCTGTGACTCTCATCCTGCCTCTTCATCGTTCAGATCTCATGTCCCTCCAACTCTGCAATTATTGCATTTATTTCACGACTCCCTCTTGTTCTTCAGTCGCGCTCACAGGGGCCACAGCTGTCGCTCCAGAAACCAAAGTCCTCCTCCTACCTTCCCTTTTCTTTTGCCCTCAACATCATTTTCTTTTCTCTTTTCTTTTTGTTAGTTTCTTTTAACTTTCTATTTTACTTCTCACTTCAGGCTCCATTCAGTTTTCTGTCTTTAGGCAAATTAGAGTTTGACAGCTTCTGAAACCTCATTTTATTTTGCACTGCTTAAATTAACAATTTAGGTTTTTTTTCAAGGGCGATTCTGTGAAGCTGTCGTTTTTTGTTCATATGTGTATTTTTTAGCTTTTAGAAGACGGAAACATTTGAAACCGGATACAAACAACGTATAAAAAGACATCTAACATTTTTTTTTCTCCATTAAAACATTAGAAATGCATATTTACAGTTTATATTTGCATTTACACACCTCTGTGTATGCAAACACAGAGGTGTGTTGAGTATTCATTGAACCACCAAATATTACTTTTCGAAAGATTCACAGTATTATGAGAACGTTACTCATTTTTTGTCACTCCAAAAAAACAAAAAAAAACAAATCCAATCTGTTCTTTTAATGTTTGAACCCAAAAACAGGGAAAAAAAAAAGAAAAAAAAAAAGGTCTTAGTTAAACATTAGAGAAAATTCAGCCCTGATGCTAAATAGTCAAAGCGAGTTTCAAAGCCTTTCATTTTGTCTCGGTGTCTGCAATCGTCCTTTCATCTTCCCGCAGGATACTGGCAGAGTGATCCAGGTGCACATGGCAAACACTCATTCATCTCCGACTTATCATTTCTGCCATGATACCCAGCTCTCGAGAGCCACGCCGCTCTCCTGAGCAGGGCACTTTGGGATGTGACTAATGCTTTCAGCAAAGGTTCTGGTTTGCCTAATCCGCCTCGCCTTCCAGGATGCGAGTTAAATTCCTTTAACTGTTTTCTGAGCCTGTTCACAGCAGGGTTCTATCTGCTTGTCTGGTTAATATCCTCATCTTGCCCCTGCTTTATGTATATACAGCTCTAGTCACACATAGACACCATAAAATGTTAGTACATCTCACTCTGACTCTATTCCTTTATCTTTTTTTTTTCTTTTAAGAAAACTGCAAATGAAAGGTGGTATTTGAAAAAAGAGGGATTCACAACCTGTTGTATCTGGCTGGGACTGCACATCATTATATCTAACAACCAGCCTTGTTGTTTACCCTCCTGTGTTCGTTCCAGAAGTTGTGTAAAAGTCTTTCCTTTTGAGCTCGTTACTTCCAAATAAAGACCATAACAAACTCCCAGCTCCCAACGCTCGCCTCCTCGGAGAATTCTGCTTTAATTCTCCTAAATATAGGCGCTAAACAATTTTTAACTTTAGGTTTATTTAATTAATGGTGAAAAGGGAAAATCTGTGATGAATGGGGATAAACTAAAATGACACCATGAATTTTAAATAGGAAGCCACAAACACTAAGCAGAAGAAACATTTTGCAATATGGCTCTCTTTTGAACAGTGTTTTATAGATCACCATCAAATTCACGTCACCAAGGTACAATTGTGAGCTGTTTTTTTGTTGTTGTTGTTATTCTTGTTGTTTTTGCTGTTGGCGATTGCATTAATAGCAATATCAAAATACAAAACTGGGAAAAAATAAAGCAAAACGACAAAAAAAAAAAAAAAAACTGGAATAATTAGTCCCACTGATGAATTCCCAAAGCTTTTAACATTTTTGCAAACAGCCTCCACAAAGTTTGATCAGCATATTTCATTGATGTGCTTAACTGTAACAGAAAAAATGAAAAATGGGAAAACCAAAAATGATCAGCTCTTCTGATATTTGAATATCAATAGTGTGTGTAGTCAACTTGGAGGTATATGCGTTAGCTCATGAATTGGCTTATAGACCCGAATGCAGCCTAAAGGAGGACCTGCAAAACACTCAGAGCAAGATATTTAAGTTGTTCTTCAAAATACCTTTATAGTGCTCTATTTTTATAATCCTCTGAACAATATGAATGTTCCCACAGTCTCAAGCAACAAAGTGACCCCGCATGACGCTCCCATCGCCATGTTTAATAAGGGGAACTGCATCTGTAGGGTTGAAGGCATCTTCCTCCTTTCTCCACACAAAAGCAACATGCCCAAATTGATGTGGTTAATTTCCTCACAGAAATAAACCGTTTTTTGTTTTTTAATTTTCTTGTGGTGCTAGGTCTGATGATGTTTAACACATTCTGTTTTCTTCCAAAATTTACACTCATTCTTTCTTTTGCTTCACATTCATGGACTGTAGGGTCGCTGCCCGTCTGGAAGTTGAATCTCTGCTCCAGTCTTAGGTTCTTGGCACCGTATAGCAGGAGTCCTTGCAGCGCTGCCCTGTGCATAGATCATCTTTTCATCAACTGTGCTAATCATGTATCCCAGCAGAAACGTTTTGCCACAAAAACAGTTATTGTCTACATTGACAATAAGTGACACACATGTGGAGCAGCTGGGTGACTTTTGAAGGCCGTTGGTTATACTGAAACTTACTTCAGTACAACTGAGTGACTCAGTCAAAGTCAAGAAATAAATTCAGTTGATAATCAGTGACAAGCCGAGAGATGCCTCACAAGGAAGGAAGGAAAGATGGAAGAAAGGCGAGGAAGTCGCAACCCGAGCACAGGAGGAAATAAAATTGTATCAATGGGAGGAAGAGCACAAAGAACTTTGAAACACCGAAGAACTTTTACATGAACTTTTCCAAACATATCCAGAGCTGGACAATACTTTTATCACATTCTACAGGCTTTGATGCAGACATTTCCATGAAGGAATTGTGCTTTTAATCCATACTTTACATACTTCGACTCTGCACATACCCATGCTTAAATTAAGCTAAATCAATCTTGATAGTTGAGACAGTGTGTTGTAATGATTTCCTTTGAAATGAAATCACTGAGGATTCCTTATGCGGCGAAGCAGGCATTGGTGTAATTTTAGTTGACCATATTCATCCGTTCTCTCTGAATTTTACTGTCTGAGACTTTTCTCACTTCTCAACTCAACCAACTGTAAACAAAACAACAACAAGATATGTTGTTGCCTCAAGCAAAAAAATAAATAAATAATATATATATATATATATATATATATATATATATATAT